>CAWUDS030004716.1:0-76969 GCA_963859935.3 Lathyrus sativus | reverse complement strand
GAGAATACGTAGGCACGAAACGCAATGCTTTACCGAGTCAATTTTCTTTTTGTTTTCAGACCAGCCTTGATAGGTAGATAGATAAACCAACCGTCAGATAAACATAACAAGCGTGGATCCCATCGAGTACGATGGACGTTAGGGGTGCTAATACCTTCCCTTTGCGTAACCGACTCCCGGACCCAGACATTGCTTGCGATGACCTTGTCTTATACCTTTTCGTCAGGTTTTTCCGATCGTTTCCTTTCCCTTTCCGTGGGATAAATAACGAAAGGTGGCGACTCTTCTGTTTTTCCGGCACCTTATTTTCACGGTAGCGACAACAATCCACATAAATCAAATCAACAAAATCAATCAAAATGAAGATCAACATGATGATTATGCAAATAAGCTCAAAAACAGAATCGGATATAGAATTTCCAACCTACAAAGCGGAGATTTGCTTTGGTAAATGTTGATTCAACTTCAATTGAGCTGATCCAAGCAAGAAACCCAGAGATTCTTCAAGATCCAAGTGATTTATTGTTGTAGGATCCACCAAAATTAAGCAAAACTGATCCGAATAAGCTCTTTTAGATCAACTTCCAAGTTCAGATCCACACTAGCACAAAAATTGAATGGAGAAATAGAGATGATAAGGATGAAGGATGAAGGTTTAACTCTAGAATTCAATGATTCCAATGGAGAATCAAAGAATTCAAGGTGAGAGCTCTAATGGAGTTTTGGAGTGAAAAAAATTGAGAGCAAAATTCAAGAGTGTATGAATTCTAAAAATGAAATGGAATTATGAGGATTGTGTGTGTGAGGTTTGGAGCAAATCATTTAAATATGCTCTTGGTTAGGATCCAAATGTGGTTTGGAGTGTGGTTTGTGAAAATTGGAATGGGAATTTGGAGGGAACTTTAATTAATTTGAAAATTAACCAAAATTTGAAGTGGTTCTAGATCCTTCCTTTGGTGTGAAATCAATTCTCAAGTGATCAAGATGGACCCCAAAAGTGGCACCCTTGAAAATTCACGTGCAGAGGCAAACTTTGCCTTGGTTAATCGGTTAACATTTGGGTTAATCAATTAACACCTTTAAAAATTCAAATTTTACCTGATTTTGCCTTGGTTAACCGGTTAAACATATTGATTAATCGGTTAACACCTTAAAAATTTGAATTTTGACGCCTTTTGGAGGGAAAAGTGCACATTCGCCCGTTTTCTTCCGTTCTGAGCTCTGTTAAGCCTTTGAAACTTCCCCTTGAATATTATAACTATGAGAATGCCTGAGATAGCTTGAATGTTGCCTCTTGAGCTATAAATTATCCTGCAAAATAAAAAATACAATCGGTCGCTCGATCGCCGGGCAAAATAAATATCAGAGCTCCTGATGCTCGCTGTTCAATCTCTCGAACTAAAAGAGAAACCTGAGCCACAGAAAAACCTTGATCCCATGTCTCAAGAACAAATGCTATGATATGCAAAAATGCAAAATGCAGGGAAAAAAGCCAGTTAAGGTTAAACAGAAGGGAAAATTGTGGGGTGCTACAGCTGCCCCTATTCAATCGACTGGACTTGAAGGGATGAAAAGCATCAGCTTTCAAACATTCAAGGTAGAAGACGATTGAATATAAAAAGAACTCGAAAATTTGCAACCTGCAGGATGCAACACAGTGAATACCAACCAAAAGTTGGATTGCGACATGCTGAGGATAACAGTCCAATATGAAACATCAACCAAACGATACCAACCAGAGTTGGGATAGCTGCCAAAGGATACCAACCAAAAGTTGGGACAACAACAAAGGATACCAACCAAAAGTTGGGATAACAAACCAAGGATACCAACCAAAAGTTGGGATAACAAATACCGGATACCAACCAAGAGTTGGGATAACGAACACCGGATACGAACTAAAAGTTGGAATGAAACGACCAACAGATACCAAACAAGAGTTGGGATAACAATTGAAGGGTACCAACCAAAAGTTGGGATAACGAACCACCGGATACCAACCAAAGTTGGGATGAAACAACCAAAAGATACCAACCAAGAGTTGGGATAACAACTGAAGGTTACCAACCAAAAGTTGGGGTAACAAACCATCGGATACCTGTAACGCCCCAAATTCTGAATTTCCCATTTTTATTGAGTCCTTTCAATTCATTTGGATAATTGGTATTTTAATTATGGAATTTATGTGTTGATATGTTTAATTTCATTATTGTGCTATTTTACCGATTCAGAGAGTTTTCGGGGGAAAATAGAGTAAAGGGTATTTTAGACATTTAGTATTAAGTGGTAAGTGGATTATTGTGTGAGAATTAATTGGTAAGTGTTTGGAAAGAAATGGAGAGGAAAGAAAATAGAACATAGATAAGAGAGAAAAGGAGATAGATAGAAACATTAGTGGAAAAACAAGGGAAAGAAAGAAGAGAGAAAAGAAAGAGGAGAAAGAAGAGGAAAACCTAGAATTTCATCAAGGATCAACATCCAAGCTTTCAATCGATCGGGTAAGGGTGTGAAACTCTATTATACTGTTAATGTGTATGATTATGTATGCTGTTGATTGTTTGATGTTGGATTGAGAAGAGTTTCTACTCATTTCCATCTTAGGGCAATATTAGGATTTAATCAGTAGAATGTGGTTTTAACCGATTAGAATCGAGAAATGGATGGTGTAGGATAATCGGGTGTTATTGGGTTGGACTTACTGGGGGTAGTTTGGTGTTAGAATCGGTTGGTTTTGTGAGGTTTGGGCTTTTGGACAGCCATGGAAGTTCTGAGTTCGCAGGTTTGCCAGGCGAAGCCCAGCGAGCAGCAGCGAACTAAGTCAGAAGCATATACCCTATCTTTGCTGGCAAGTTCGCCAGGCGAATGAGAATGGCAAAGGTTCGCCAGGCAAGTGTGCTAGCGATTATCCAAAATAACTCTCAGTGGTCTTCGCTGGCAAGTTCTCCAGGCGAACTAAGTGGCGAAGGTTCGCCAGAGGCTTTTCAGGCGAAGGTTGGCGAATGCGACAACATTTTCCTATTCTTTGTGTTTTTCCTTTCCATGCGGATTTCTTTGTTCAGTTATGTTTAATCCTTATCGAATTGAATAGTTTTGTATACCGTGTGGTATGTTATGTTGTGGGTAGCCACAAGGCGTGAATTCTAGAATGTGGAATTTTGATTGTGAAAGTATATGCCTTATATGGAATGGTATATGTTAAAATGAAGAGTATGTATATATTATGGAGTATAAGTATATTGTGAATGTACATAGATTGTATGTGCTTGTATGAGATGAATATGCATAGTGATATATTTGCGAATATGTATGGATGTAGAGTAATGTTGTGAGTTATTTTGCATAAAGGCATCATGATGTACATCCTAGCAATGTTGATTACTTGGAGAATCTGCTGAACATTTGATTCCTCGGAGAATCTGCAGAGTATTTGATTCCTCGGAGAATCTGTCCGAATATTCAATTCCTCGGAGAATCTGATGAATATTTGATTCCTTGGAGAATCTGCTGAATACTTGATTCCTTGGAGAATCTGCTTAATTGAGTCGATACCGCATTTGCATCTGCATAGAGTCGTGAGTCGGTCTCTATGAGTTGCATTGGTCATCTTTATATGATGCATGGAGTGAATTGAACATAATTCTAGATGTTTATGTGGAAGACGATGAGTATGTATAGACACATGATTTGATGAATATGCTTGATTGTGTGAATATGCATCGTGATGAGATGTGCTGAGAATTTGAATTGTGTAAATCCTATGTATGTATATAGATATATAAAATATATGTATTGACTGTTATAATATTGTTTCTCACCCTTCTGCTGTTTTATGATGCTCTATGAGGCATTGCAGAGTAGGATTGCTGGAGGTCCTTTTTGTGAAGCAGGTCTTCATTATTTTGGTCGATGGCTCTGATATGTAACATTTGGGTAGTTAGGAAGCCTTTGGCTCTTTTTGGAGATACATTTGTTTTGATTTCTTTTGTGATACATCTGCGTATGTATCTGATGATGGATGTTTGTACATATGAATTAACTGAATGATGTATATATGTTTATATGAATGTATTGATTCAATGTTTAGATGTTTCCGCTTTATTCTAAATGTTGAGATGTGGATTTTAGAACTATGTTCTTCAATTGTGAATTGCTCATTGCTGCATATCTATTTGAGCAGGTGTTGTAGGTGTTTAACTTCATGATAATGTGATACACCTCTTTTATATCATGTATTAATTAAACTCTGATGAAACTTTTATCAAGTGCCTAAATGATTTAATTGTTTATTTGGGGTATAGAAAGGGGGTGTTACATTAAGTGGTATCAGAGCCAGCGTTGAGTCAGTTGTGTCTGTCTTATTGTTGTGTTGGTTGAACGGTTGTTTAACCTTGTTATTTTGGGAATCCTCAGAATATGGCTGGTCGTAATGACAATGCTATGGCTGCGGCGTTGGAGGCTATGGCTAGGGCGGTACAAGGCGCACCAAATGTGAATGCGAACGATGAGTTTAGAAACAATCAACCGCCGGTATTCAAGGGAAGATTTGATCCGGGCGGTGCTCAGATTTGGTTAAAGGAGATCGAGAGGATCTTTAGAGTTATGAATTATGCCGAAGGCAACAAGGTGAGACTTGGAAGTCACATGCTGAGAGAGGAAGCCGATGACTGGTGGGTCGGTATGAGACAAGTTCTTGAAGTAGACGATGAGGGAATCACTTGGAATCTTTTTCGCACCGAATTTTGAGAAAGTATTATCCTGAGAGTGTGAAGGGAAAGAAGGAGATGGAGTTCCTGGAATTGAAACAAGGCAACATGTATGTGATAGACTACACGGCTAAGTTCACAGAGTTAGTGAAGTTTCATCCTCACTATGATGCGGGTGACGGCGGAATTTTCCAAATGTATTAAGTATGAGAATGGCTTGCGCCCTGAGATCAAGCAAGCGGTGGGTTATCAGAGGATTAGGAGATTTTCGGACTTGACCGAATGCTGTAGAGTTTTTGAAGAAGATAGTAAAGCTCGTTCCACTCACTATAAGAGTTTGAATGAGAAGAGATGGAAGCAACCGGTGAGGAATGGACCTTATATGACGCCTGCTGATAAAGGCAAGCATAGGGAAAACTTTGATAGGAAGCCCAGAGGAGGTTCTAGTGTGATTAAATGTTTCAAGTGTGGCGTAATAGGCCACAAGTCTTTTGATTGTGGAAAATCTGTGGAGAAGTGTGCTAACTGTGGGGTTCCTGGACATGCCACTTCGGATTGTAGAAGGAATGTGGTGAAATGCTACAATTGTGGCGAAGTGGGTCACATTAAGCCCAATTGTACTAAACCGAAGCAAGCTCCAACGGGCGGAAAGGTATTTACGTTAGCCGGTGCGGACACTACTAATGCGGATCGTTTGATTAAAGGTACATGCTTTATTAATAATGTGCCTTTAGTTGCTATTATTGATACTGGAGCGACTCATTCGTTCATTTCTCTTGAGTGTGCCAAACGTTTGGATTTGTGCATGGTTTCTTTGAGTGGTGGCATGGTAATTGAGACTCCCACTTCGGGGTCGGTAACTACTTCCTTGGTATGCATAAGTTGTCCTTTGACCATGTATGGTAAAGACTTCGTTATGGATTTAGTGTGTTTGCCGTTGGACGGTTTGGATGTGATTTTGGGTATGAATTGGTTGGCAATATAATAAGGTTCATCTGGATTGCTATCACAAGTTGGTAAGATTTTCTTATTTGGAAGATGATGGAAGTGAGAGTTTTCTATCCACTAAAGAGTTGAAGAAACTTTTAGCGGATGAAGCTCAGTTGTTTGGTTTGTTTGTGTCCTTGTCGGTAGAGAGTAAAGTGGAACTGGAGGTGTTTCTCGTTAGTGCGAGAATTAGCCTGAGATTTATGTTCGTGTGATTGTAAAGTTGCACGGAGTTCCTAAGAGTATTGTTTCGGATAGAGATCCTAGATTTACTTCAAGATTTTGGGAAAGTTTGCAAGGTGCCTTGGGTTCTAAGTTGAGGTTGAGTTCGGCTTACCATCCGCAGATGGACGGTCAAACCGAGAGGACAATTCAGTCGTTAGAAGATTTGTTGCGTGCTTGTGTGCTAGAATAAGGTGGTGCTTGGGATGATTATTTGGCATTGATTGAGTTCACTTATAATAACAGTTTTCATTCGAGCATTGGTATGGCACCATTCGAGGCTTTATACGGTCAGAGATGTCGAACACCTTTGTGTTGGCATGAGACGGGTGAGAAGTCGGTAGTTGGACCGGAAATGGTACAACAAACGACGAGAAGGTGAAGTTTATTAGGGAGAAGATGAGAGCTTCTTAGAGTAGGCAGAAGAGTTACCATGATAAGAGGAGGAAGGACCTTGAGTTTCAAGAAGGCGACCATGTCTTTTTGAGAGTTACACCGGTTACGAGAGTGGGTCGTGACTTGAAGTCGAAAAAGTTGACTCTCATTTTATTGGTCCGTATCAGATTATTGCACGAGTTGGTGCTGTGGCTTATCGTGCGGCATTGCCTCCGAACCTTTCGAATTTACATGATGTGTTCCATGTTTCGCAACTTCAGAAGTATGTTCCGGATCCGTCACATGTTATTCCTATGGATGAGGTCGAAGTAAGAGATAACCTGACGGTTGAGTTTTACCGGTTAGTATTTTGGACCGTGAAGTTAAGAGGCTCAGAGGTATGGATATCACACTGGTGAAGGTGGCATGGGGGGGGGGGGTGCCACGGAAGGCAATATGACTTGGGAATTGGAGAATAAGATGCGTGAGTCGCATCCAGAGTTGTTTGGATCAGGTAATATTTTCGAGGACGAAATTTTTTAAAGTGGGGGAGAGTTGTAACGCCCCAAATTCTGAATTTCCCATTTTTATTGAGTCCTTTTTAATTCATTTGGATAATTGGTATTTTAATTGTGGAATTTATGTGTTGATATGTTTAATTTCATTATTGTGCTATTTTACCGATTCAGAGAGTTTTCGGGGAAAATAGAGTAAAGGGTATTTTAGACATTTAGTATTAAGTGTTAAGTGGAATTATTGTGTGAGAATTAATTGGTAAGTGTTTGGAAAGAAATGGAGAGGAAAGAAAATAGAACATGAGATAAGAGAGAAAAGGAGATAGATAGAAACATTAGTGGAAAAACAAGGGAAAGAAAGAAGAGAGAAGAGAAAGAGGAGAAAGAAGAGGAAAACCTAGACTTTCATCAAGGATCAACATCCAAGCTTTCAATCGATTAGGTAAGGGTGTGAAACTCTATTATACTGTTAATGTGTATGATTATGTATGCTGTTGATTGTTTGATGTTGGATTGAAAAGAGTTTCTACTCATTTCCATCTTAGGGCAATATTAGGATTTAATCGGTAGAATGTGGTTTTAACCGGTTAGAATCGAGAAATGGATGGAGTAGGATAATCAGGTGTTATTGGGTTGGACTTACTGGGGTAGTTTGGTGTTAGAATCGGTTGGTTTTGTGAAGTTTGGGCTTTTGGACAACCATGGAAGTTCTGAGTTCGCAGTTTGCCAGGCGAACGGCAGCGAAGCTTCGCCAGGCGAAGCCCAGCGAGCAGCAGCGAACAAAGTCAGAAGCATCCACCCTGTCTTCGCTGGCAAGTGAAGGTGAGATAATACTTAGAAAGGGGGTTGAATAAGTATGAAAGATTAAGACTTAAAAAATAATCACACAATTATTTTTATCCTGGTTCGTTTAAACAACTACTCCAGTCCACCCTTCCTAGAGTGATTTACCTTTCTCAACAAGGACTTAATCACTATTAAATCAAACTGATTACAATAGTAACACCTAAGAACAACTGTTCTTAGTCTTCTCAAGAGCTACTGATTCCAACTGAATCCTCTTAAGGAATAACCTTTACAATCAATGTAAATTAAATACAAGAGTATTAATGCTTCTATAAAGCTTTTATCACAACAGTGATTTTTCTCTTAAGTTTAAGTACAAGAGATTCTAAGAAGAATATGAAATAATTAGAGCTTAGAATAATATGATTTCTTTTCAGCAAATTGTGTAACTGAAGAATGTGGTGGAGTTCTCTTTTTATAGGCAGCTGATCCAAGGATGCTGAGCGTTGAAAAGAGAGTCCCAAAAAGGTCTGAGCCTTTTTGTCTTCACATCAAGTGACCTTTCCTTGAAGTAGATAACACAGAAAAATCCTTTTTGTCTGTGTAATTGTGTCTAGCACAAAAGAGGAAAGAGACGTTGATTTTCTCCAACGGATATATTCTTGAATATTTCTTCTTCAGTTTTCAGCAAGTTCTTCAGAGTCTGAATGGATCAGAGTCTACTAATGATATTCAGAACTTTGCTGTATCAGAGTCTTCTGGCAGCATGTGTGCTTTCAGCGTGTTGATCATCAGAGCATATTTGTCACAGAACTTCAGTACTTGGCAGCGTTGGTACTTTTAGAACTTTCTGTAGAATTAAGCTTTGAGTAACTCTTCAAAACAATATTCTTCTTTGCTTCAGATGCTTCAGCATTAGATGCTTTCTGGCTATCTTCAGATGCTTCTGACTCAAAATGTTCTGGAGCTTCTTGCTACAGATCCTTCTGGAGACTACGCTCAGGATCTTCTGTAAAGAGCAATCAGAATCTTCTGTAAGGTGCATCTGGCGCTTCAGAGTCAGGATAACTTCTTGTATACCATACATATTTGCTTCTAGAGAGTTAATTTCATTTCAATCTACAGCAAAACTCTCAAACAAATTTTAGAGTATATAATTCTTAAATATAAAATTTCCTAACAGTTATCATCAAAACAAAGAGTTATTATTAAGAACCAATCTGTGTTCTAACAATCTCCCCATTTTTGATGATGACAAAAAAGTATCAGAAATTTTATTTAACTGAACATATAGAATTATAACTCCCCCTGAGTTAAATATGAAAAAGGAATAGAAACTTCCCTTTTGTCTTGAGTAATCTTCAGAATTAGATCTTGTTTGTTCTAATAACATTTTAGGGTCAGAATGTCTTGCAGATATAAGTTTCAGAGTATGATAATAGACAAATGATCTGAGCGACTCAGAGTTTCTTTTATAGAGTGTTCTTATCAAATGTTCTGAAATAGTCAAGTTAAATGTTAGATAGAATAGATATGTCTGAAGATTCATTCTGGTGAAGTTATATTAAACAGTTCAGATCTATATTTTCTCCCCCTTTTTTGTCACAAGCAAAAAGTAAAAACTTTTAAAAAGACAAATAAAAGGAACAATAAATAAGATAATTCAATGGAGAAAACTGATTCATTCAAAATAACAGAGCAAGAGTACATAGGTAATCAACAGAAGATATAACAATAAAATTCAGATGCAAACAACAGATGCAAGAAAAAAAATTGAAATGAAGAAAAATCTAAGAGTGTTTGGACAAAAGCATCTTCAATAGACCTGTAATCTCAGAGGAGGATTGCTCTTGCTTGGACATCCACTTAGTCATAGTTTCATTTTTCTCATCTTGCTTTGACATCCATTCTGTCATATCATCAGACTTCTTATCCTGCTTAGCCATCCCAAGATTTTATCTCTGACTGTCCAGCCTCCAGAGCAGCAATCTTGTCTCCAAAGTCTGGATGTTCTGTCTTTATCTCAGATGAAGAAGTTGGAGGTTCTGTAGCCTGAACAGAGTCAATTGCCGTTGGTTCTGTAGATCCTGAAGAGGGTTCTACCAGGGTCATAGTCAATGCATTAGCAGTAGATTCTGTTGGAGGTGGAGGAGCATCTAAACGAAGCAGAGGTTCAGTTTTTGTGACAGTCCAGAATAGAGTCCTTTCAGCTCTGAGCTTTGCATCATCAGAACAGACGTTCTTCAGATTTGAAGCTACAATGTTAAATCTGTTTATGAATCCTTTCCAGATGATGTCAGATTCATTTGCATCCATTGTTTCAGAGCATTTCTTCTGAACAGTACCTAAAGACATCTGTATTTCTTTGCAAAAAAGTTTGAAATAAATGATCAATATTAAGTCTGGGCTGTGGTTTAAGAAGGTTTCTAGAGTTATATGTTAAGGTTTGGGAGTTGGTGGAAGAAGTGATTTTTGGATGGAAATCAGGAGGAGGAGGATAATATGGAATGAAAGGAATTTCTGGTTTTTGAGGTAAGGATCTTTTAAAGCATTAAGCAAGTGAGGTTTTGGTCTTGTGCGAGGGTAAACATCATCAAAAGGTTCATTTGAGTATGGTTGAAAAGCAGATTTTGGATGTTCAGCAGATGCAACTGTGTTATCAGATGCAAGTTGCAGAGCTGAAACAACAGCTTTACCTAGATGTTGCTGATATGGTTGCTAAAGATCCTACATTGTTCATTGATTGAATATATGATAGAATCACAGATGGAAGAGCCTTTCTGAGTTTTGGTTTCAGAGGATTGAGGGGTTCAGAGGTTCAACTCTATCATAAAAATCTTTCAGTTTGAAACCATAAGATAGATTATGATAAAGAGAAGAAACTTGGGCACAAGATATACCAGATGATGTTGGATTGGAATTGGGGATTAATAACTCAGATGATGGTGCAGGTGGAGGCATAGGATCTGGAATGGGAGTTTTAGAAGGTATGGTAGGTTCAGGTTCAGGTTGGTTCATCTCAGAGTATTTGGCAGATGGAGAGATAAGAAAATCTGGGTGGATTTCTGATTCTGATGAGTTGGAGGATGTTGTAGGTGTACAAGAGGTAGAAGATACTTGAAACACTGTTTTTAGTGGAGTGACATCAAGAACTTCTGTCTCAGGGATGTGAGGTTCAGATGTGTTGGTAGGTTCTGAAGGAATGTCAGATTGTTTGGATGATGGTTCTGATGAAACAGGAGCAGAAGTTACTTTTGTAGGTTCAGAAGTAACAGGTGCAATAGGTTCAGAGGTTTGTTGTTGATCAGATTTTTGTTTTTCAGATGGTTGTTGTTGATCTGATGGTTGATGATCTGATGGTTGTGGACGTGGAACAAAGTGTTTGATGTGTATTTTGGGTTGAGAAGGTTTTGATACAGAAACTGTTGTTTGTTTTTGAGGTGAAACAGAACTGGGGGCAGTAACAGAAGTGGTTTGAGTAACAGGAGGTTTTGGAACAGAATTAATATTAGAATCATTAATAACAAGATTTGCAGAAGTTACAGATGACTTAGTACCTTTTACTTTAATCTTCTTGGCAGGTATAGAGGCAGCTTCTTCAGAGTCTTTTCTCTTCAAGAGCTTCTTGGGCTTCTCAGCAATCTTGACCTTCTTCTGGACAGGTTCAGATTCTTCTGCAGGTTGAGTCCTTTTCCTCTGAAGTGGTGCTTCTTCTTCTCCTGCATCTGGTAGTGGTTGTTTAACTAGCTAAAACACATTGGCTGGAACAGGTATTCCTTCCTTCTTGCATTCCTCAATATACATAAGCACTATATGTCTGGGTTCTTCAGCAAAGAATAGAGGAAAGTCAGCTACAAGAATCTCTTATTCAATTCAGACATATTCAACCTCTTTGGAGCAGTAGTGAGTTCATCAACAATTTTGAGTCTCAGAAGACTTTTAGCGTTCAGAGGTTTTCCCATTATAAACTCTAATTCCTCTGTAACTCCAGCAGCGTACAGAGTAGTTACCAAGCCATTTTCAGTATGAAGATCTGAGAGCAACCTTCCAAAGGGGATCCAAGTTCTGGTCTTCTGTCCTTTCTCCTTCACAGATTCTCTAGATGCATTGATATGATTCCACAGATGCATAAACAAAATGTATGGAAGATCTACCTTGGTGCTCTGACTAAGGCAATACATGAAATAAATCTGTTCATTATTGACATAGTCTGGAGAATTGGTTGATTTCCTGTGGTGGATGCATCCCATGAAGATCTTGGCCCAGATCTTGTAATCAGGCTTCAGATCTTTGAATTTGTTAGAAGCTTGACCAGAAGTCATAACTTCTTCATAAACCTCATCCATGTCCACACGCCCAGCTGGCAAGTGGGAAACACCATCTGTTTCTTCATATCCTATCAATCTTCTTATCAGATCCTCTGTGATGATAATCTCTTTTCCCAGCACAGAAGATAAGATAAACTTGGGATAAACTTATGCATGAATCCATAATTCTTTCACAAGGAGAGGGTAAACTGGTCCAAACAGCCTATAAAAGTACTTAACCCATCCTTGAGCTCTAATTATGGAACAGAATTCAAACCCATTATCTTCAGAGAATCAAACTCAACCATAGATTCACACAGAACTTCTAGTTTATCAACAGGCGTTAGAAGTGTTCTTTTGGGAGGAGAATATGGAGCAACACCCAAGTTTTCTGAAGTCACAGCAGCCATAGTAGGTTGGAACTGAGCAGTTGTTGAAGATGAAGTCGCCATTGAAGAATGCTTAGTCAAACACTTAGGTTTTGGGTTTTTATGCAGAGAAAATAGGAGATGAAAACGCATGTAAATTCTGAGAGAGTGAAAAGTGTGAAAGTGAATACAAGACAAGTATTTATACTAAACACTTAGGCACATCAACAGTCAGAAAAAATGCACGTTTGAACAAGCATTAAATGAAGAGAATAAAAATCATTTCAAAACATTAAATGCTTCTGACAATTTGGGGGGAAAACCAAGATTCTTACTATTCAAACTTCACCTCAAACGCCTCTTCAGTTATGTACACGCCACCTCTTCAGATTTTGTGTGACACGTGTTTACTTGCATGCTGTTCTGAATTCTCTTAAGAAATGAAACGTTAGCCAATGTTCAAATCTTCTAAAGATGGTTAGTTCAGAGTTTCACATCAGAAATATTGATCAGAATAGAATAAATAAATAGAAGAAATACTTTAGAGTATTTAAGCATTTTTTCATCTGTAACAATTTGCTTCTGATAAATATCATTCTGGACAAAAATCCATACCAATATTTTTCAGAATAAAATTGAATCTATCTTCAACAAGGGGTTTTGTAAAAATATCTGCCCATTGATGATTTGTATCAACAAAGGCTAAATTTATGATTCCCTTCTGAACATAGTCTCTGATGAAATGATGCTTAATTTCTATATGTTTTGCCTTAGAATGTAAAATGGGATTCTTGGACAAACATATAGCAGAAGTATTATCACAGAAGATAGAAATGTTACTCTAAAAAATTTGATAATCTTCTAGTTGACTCTTCATCCAGAGCATCTGCGTGCTACATCCAGCAGCAGCAATGTATTCAGCCTCTGTGGTTGAAAGTGCAATTGCGGGTTGCTTCTTGCTGTACCAGGAGATTAAATTTCTTCCTAGAAATTGACAACTTCCAGAAGTACTTTTTCTTTCCACTCTGTCTCCAGCATAGTCAGCATCACAGAATCCAACTAATTTGAAATCATCAGATTTTCTGTAACACAAACCCACATTAGAAGTACCTTTCAGATACCTTAGAATCCTCTTGACAGCTGTCAAGTGTGATTCTCTAGGATCTGATTGGAATCTAGCACACAGACAAACACTGAACAATATGTCAGGTCTAGAAGCAGTAAGATAAAGAAGAGAGCCAATCATACCTCTGTAGAGCTTCTGGTCTACTTTCTTACTTACCTCTTCTTTGCCAAGTGAGCTAGTAGGATGCATTGGAGTCTTTGCCAGCTTACTATCAGACATGTTGAATTTCTTCAGAAGTTCTTTAACATACTTTGTCTAATGTATGTAGGTGCATTCTGGGGTTTGATTAACTTGGATTCCTAGAAAGAATCTGAGTTCTCCCATCATGCTCATTTCAAATTCTGCCTGCATACAAGTAGCAAACTCCTTTCCAAGCATAATATTTGTTGATCCAAAAATAATATCATCTACATAAATTTGGCAAATTAGAATATCTTTCTTAATTGTTTTACAGAATAGTGTTGTATCCACTTTGCCTCTGATGAAATTCTTCTCCAGAAGAAAATTGTTCAATCTCTCATACCAAGCTCTCGGAGCTTGTTTTAATCCATATAGAGATTTCTTTAATTTGAAAACATGATCTGGAAATTTTTCATTTTCAAAACCAGGGGGTTGGTGGACATAAACTTCTTCTTCTATAATACCATTAAGAAAGGCACTTTTAACATCCATCTGATACAAAGTGATGTTATTTTGTGCAGCAAAGGAAATAAGAAGGCGTATAGATTCTAACCTTGCCACTGGAGCATATGTCTCAGTGTAATCAATACCTTCTTGCTGACTGTACCCTTGAGCAACCAGCCTTGCCTTATTCCTCTCAACTTCTCCTTTCTCATTTAGCTTATTTCTGAAGACCCATTTTGTACCAATTATATTGAATCCTTGAGGTCTTTGAACTAGATCCCATACATCATTTCTGCTGAATTGGTTTAGCTCTTCTTGCATGACAATAATCCAATCATTTTCTTGCAGAGCTTCTTCTACAGAAGATGGTTCAATTTCTGACACTAGTCCAAATAGTGATGCTTCAGATGATCTTAGAAAGGATCTTGTTCTGATGGGATCATCCTTCTTTCCAATAATGACATCATCTGGATGAGAAGCTTTAATTCTGGATGATGATCCTCTGATAGTTGACTCTTCAGAAATGTTTAGATTATTCATTTGAGAAGTTAAGGGAGTAGCATCTAGAGTTGCTTCTGGTTCCTTCACTTGAATTTGGTCTGCTTCTGGAACTTCAGAGTCAATAAAGACTACTTCCCTATCTGCAGAGTTATCAACCTGCTTTGGCTTTTCAGAGCCAAGCTTATCATCAAATCTGACATGAATGGATTCTTCCACAATCTGTGTCTCAGTGTTGTATACTCTGTAGCCTTTAGAGCGTTCAGAATATCCAAGCATGAAACACTTCTGTGCTTTGGAATCAAACTTGCTCAGATTTTCCTTAGTGTTTAACATATAGCAAATACATCAAAAGGGATGAAAATATGAAATGTTAGGCTTTTTGTTCTTCCACAGTTCATAAGGAGTCTTCTTCAGAAGAGGTCTAACAGACACTCTGTTCTGAATATAACAGGCTGTATTGATTGCTTCTGCCCAAAAATGTTTTGCCAGATTTGTCTCATTGATCATGGTTCTGGCCATTTCTTGTAAAGTTCTGTTTTTCCTCTCTACAACCCCATTCTGTTGTGGAGTTCTAGGACAGGAAAAATCATGAGCAACGCCATTTTCAGAAAAATATTTTTCAAAATATTTATTTTCAAATTCACCACCATGATCACTTCTGACTTTTATAATATTGAAATTCTTTTCATTCTGGACTTGCTTGCAGAAGTCAAAGAACACAGAATATGACTCATCCTTGTGTTTTAAGAACTTTACCCATGTCCATCTGCTAAAGTCATCAACAATGACTAATCCATACTTCTTGCCTCTGATGGATGCAGTTTTCACTGGTCCAAACAGATCAATATGAAGTAGTTCTAGTGGTTTAGAAGTAGAAACAACATTTTTTGATTTGAAAGATGTTTTTGAAAACTTCCCTTTCTGGCATGCTTCACAAAGAGCATCTGAAGTGAACTTCAGATTAGGGAGTCCTCTGACAAGATTAAGTTTATTAATTTGAGATATACGTCTCATATTAATATGGCCCAATCTTCTATGCCAGACCCATTGCTCTTCATTAATAGACAAGAGGCATTTAACATTTTGAACTTTAAGTTCTGAAAGATTTATTTTATAAATGTTGTTTTTCCTCTTACCACTAAATAGGATAGAGCCATCCTTTTGACTAATAGCTTTACAACATTTTTAATTAAAGGTAATATCATAACCATTGTCACTTAATTGACTTTTGGACAATAAGTTATGCTTTAACCCTTCAACAAGTAAAACATTAGTAATAGAGGGAAGTTTACCATTTCCAATAGTGCCAGATCCAATGATCTTGCCCTTCTGGTTCCCTCCAAACTTCACGTCACCTCCAGATCTAAGTTCCAGGCTTTGGAACATAGACTTTTCTCCTGTCATGTGTCGTGAGCATCCAGAGTCCAGGTACCATGATTGGTGTCCTGACCTTGCTGCTAAGAACATCTACAACAGGAATTATTTTGTTTTTAGGTACCCAGATCTTCTTGGGTCCTTTGGGGTTAGTTGGTTTGTAGGTTTGTCTAAACTTCTGTTTTCAACATAATGTTTATTCTGACTTGCCTTGGGTTTAAACACATAAGTATTCTTCTCAGAGCTTGTGTGTTTAATGTCATTCAAGTGACCAAATTTAAATTGAGAATACAGAGGTGTCTTCTTGATAAAAAGTTTGTCAACAGGTTTTGGATTGCTTCCAGATGAAGATTCATATCCAATACCTCTTCTGTTGTTTCCACTAACACCATAGATCATAGAAGCCATCTTGCTTCTGTCTATGCTCTTAGTAAGAAATCTCTGAAAGCTAGAGTCATATTTTTCTAAAATATTTTCACATGACTTAGTCTCAGATTCAGATTCTTGTTGAGTTATTTCAAAGTCATTTTTGATTTTCAGATTTATTTCTTTTTGCTCAACAAGTTCTGTTTTCAGAAGATCAATCTCAGATTCAAGATTGCTTTTCAGCTTCTTGTATTTGAGTTTGATATTGTTATAACTTTTAAGAACTTCTGTTAAAACTTTTATGAGTTCTTCTTTGGTAAGTTTAGCCATTACCTCTTCTGCGTCATCATCAGATTCAGATTCTGATTCATATCCTGAGGTACCTTCCTCTTGATCCTCTGTGCTGGCCATCAGTGCAACATTTGCACATTCTTCTTCTGATTCAGAAGATGATTCACATTCATCTGAGTCATCCTATGTTGCCATAAGAACCTTCTTCTTTTTGTTAAACTTCTTCTTGGGTTTTTCTTTCTGAAGTTTGGGGCAATCATTCTTGTAGTGCCCAGGTTCTTTGCACTCATAACACACAACTTCTTTCTTGGCAGATCTTCTGTGTCCAGAAGATTCCTTTCTATTATCAGATCTTCTGAAGTTGTTGAACTTCTTTCCCTTGTGCTTCCAGAGTCTGTTAATCCTTCTGGACAGCATGGATAACTCATCTTCTTCTTCAGAGCTTTCTTGAATGACCTGCAAAGCTTTAGCAGTTTTGTTAGATTTTAATGCAACAGATTTACCTTTTTCTTTCTTCTGAGGTTCATCTTCCTCAAGCTCAATCTCATGGCTCCTCAGTGAGCTGATGAGTTCTTCTAGAGAGATCTTGTTCAGATCTTTATCCATCTTCAAGGCAGTCACCATTGGTCTCCATCTGGTAGGAAGACTTCTGATGATTTTCTTTACATGATCTGATGTAGAGTATCCCTTGTCCAGAACTTTCAGCCCAGCAGTGAGTATCTGAAATCTGGAGAACATGGCTTCAACAGATTCAGAGTCTTCCATTTTGAAGGCCTCATACTTCTGGATCGGAGCCAGAGCTTTTGTCTCCTTAACTTGAGAATTTCCCTCATGAGTCATTTTTAGGGATTCAAACATATCAAAAGCAGTCTCCCTGTTTGTAATTTTCTCATACTCTGTATGTGAAATTGCATTCAATAATATAGTCCTGGCTTTGTGGTGATTTCTGAAATCTTTCTTCTGAGCATCTGTCATAGATTTTCTGTCAATCTTCTTGCCATTCCCATCTGTGGGATGGACATATCCATCTATGACTAGATCCCATAGATCAGCATCATATCCTAGGAAAAAACTCTCAATTCTGTCTTTCCAGTAGTCAAATTTCTCCCCATCAAACATTGGGGGTTTGGTGCTGATCCTATCCCTTTCTTCATATTTATTGTTAATATTGGACATTGAATTATCAGCCATGGTAACAAATAAATATATATCAAAGTATTTCTCTCTGGATCTTTACTAACACTGTTAAGTGGTAGCACACTCAGAACCGGAGCTCTGATGCCAACTGAAGGTGAGATAATACTTAGAAGGGGGGTTGAATAAGTATGAAAGATTAAGACTTAAAAAATAATCACACAATTATTTTTATCCTGGTTCGTTTAAACAACTACTCCAGTCCACCCTTCCTAGAGTGATTTTCCTTTCTCAACAAGGACTTAATCCACTATTAAATCAAACTGATTACAATAGTAACACCTAAGAACAACTGTTCTTAGTCTTCTCAAGAGCTACTGATTCCAACTGAATCCTCTTAAGGAATAACCTTTACAATCAATGTAAATTAAATACAAGAGTATTAATGCTTCTATAAAGCTTTTATCACAACAGTGATTTTTCTCTTAAGTTTAAGTACAAGAGATTCTGAGAAGAATATGAAATAATGAGAGCTTAGAATAATATGATTTCTTTTCAGCAAATTGTGTAACTGAAGAATGTGGTGGAGTTCTCCTTTTATAGGCAGCTGATCCAAGGATGCTGAGCGTTGAAAAGAGAGTCCCAAAAAGGTCTGAGCCTTTTTGTCTTCACATCAAGTGACTTTTCCTTGAAGTAGATAACACAGAAAAATATTTTTTGTCTGTGTAATTGTGTCTAGCACAAAAGAGGAAAGAGACGTTGATTTTCTCCAACGGATATATTCTTGAATATTTCTTCTTCAGTTTTCAGCAAGTTCTTCAGAGTCTGAATGGATCAGAGTCTACTAATGATATTCAGAACTTTGCTGTATCAGAGTCTTCTGCAGCATGTGTGCTTTCAGCGTGTTGATCATCAGAGCATATTTGTCACAGAACTTCAGTACTTGGCAGCGTTGGTACTTTCAGAACTTTCTGTAGAATTAAGCTTTGAGAAACTCTTCAAACAATATTCTTCTTTGCTTCAGATGCTTCAGCATCAGATGCTTCTGACTATCTTCAGATGCTTCTGACTCAGAATGTTCTGGAGCTTCTTGCTACAGATCCTTCTGGAGACTACGCTCAGGATCTTCTGTAAAGAGCAATCAGAATCTTCTGTAAGGTGCATCTGGCGCTTCAGAGTCAGGATAACTTCTTGTATACCATACAGATTTGCTTCTAGAGAGTTAATTTTATTTCAATCTGCAGCAAAACTCTCAAACAAATTTTAGAGTATATAATTCTTAAATATAAAATTTCCTAACAGTTATCATCAAAACAAAGAGTTATTATTAAGAACCAATCTGTGTTCTAACAGCAAGTTCGCCAGGCGAATGAGAATGGCAAAGGTTCGCCAAGCGAGTGTTCTAGCGAGTAATTCCAAAATAACTCCCAGTGGTCTTCGTTGGCAAGTTCGCCAGGCGAACTAAGTAAGTAGCGAAGGTTCGCCAGAGGCTTCGCCAGGCGAAGGTTGGCGAATGCGACAACATTTTCCTATTCTCTATGTTTTTCCTTTCCATGCGGATTTCTTTGTTCAGTTATGTTTAATCCTTATCAAATTGAATAGTTTTGTGTGCCGTGTGGTACGTTATGTTGTGGGTAGCCGCAAGGCGTGAATCCTAGAATGTGGAATTTTGATTGTGAAAGTATATGCCTTATATGGAATGGTATGCGTTGAAATGAAGAGTATGTATATATTATGGAGTATAAGTATATTGTGAATGTACATAGATTGTATGTGCTTGTATGAGATGAATATGCATAGTGATATATTTGCGAATATGTATGCATGTAAAGTAATGTTGTGAGTCATTTTGCATAAAGGCATCATGATGTACATCCTAGCGATGTTGATTCCTTGGAGAATCTGCTGAACATTTGATTCCTCGAAGAATCTGCAGAGTATTTGATTCCTCGGAGAATCTGCTGAATATTCGATTCCTCGGAGAATCTGATGAATATTTGATTCCTTGGAGAATCTACTGAATACTTGATTCATTGGAGAATCTGCTGAATTGATTCCATACCGCATTTGCATCTGCATAGAGTCGTTAGTCGGTCTCTATGAGTTGCATTGGTCATCTTTATATGATGCATGGAGTGAATTGAACATAATTCTAGATGTTTATGTGGAAGATGATGAGTATGTATAGACGCATGATTTGATGAATATGCTTGATTGTGTGAATATGAATCGTGATGAGATGTGGTGAGAATTTGAATTGTGTAAATCCCATGTATGTATATAGATATATAAATATATGTATTGACTGTTATGATATTGTTTCTCACCCTTCTGCTGTTTTATGATGCTCTATGAGGCATTGCAGAGTAGGATTGCTGGAGGTCCTTTTTGTGAAGCAGGTCTTCATTATTTTTGGTCGATGGCTCTGATATGTAACATCTGGGTAGTTAGGAAGCCTTTGGCTCTTTTTGGAGATACATTTGTTTTGATTTCTTTTGTGATACATCTGCGTATGTATCTGATGATGGATGTTTGTACATATGAATTGACTGAATGATGTATATATGTTTATATGAATGTATTGATTCAATGTTTAGATGTTTCCGCTTTATTCTAAATGTTGAGATGTGTGTTTTAGAACTATGTTCTTCAATTGTGAATTGCCCATTGTTGCATATCTATTTGAGCAGGTGTTGTAGGTGTTTAACTTCATGATAATGTGATACACCTCTTTTATATCATGTATTAATTAAACTCTGATGAAACTTTTATCAAGTGCCTAAATGATTTAATTGTTTATTTGGGGGTATAGAAAGGGGGTGTTACAATACCAACTAAAAGTTGGGATGAAACGACCAACAGATACCAACCAAGAGTTGGGATAACAACTGAAGGGTACCAACCAAAAGTTGGGATAATAAACCCTGGATACCAACCAAGATTTGGGATACAAATAAAGGATACCAACCAAAAGTTGGAATACAACCAAAGATATCATCCAAGAGTTGGAATACAACAAAAGATACCAACCAAGATTTGGAATACAACCAAAGATACCAACCAAGAGTTGGAATACAACCAAAGATACCAACCAAGAGTTGGACTGGCGATTCCGCCGGGGAACAAAAGAGAAAATTAACCAAGCAGTCTTGTGGCGACTTCACTGGGGAAATAGTAGACTAACCAGACGAATCTGCATGGGATAAACACCCATCAAAAGATAATAATCGACAATACCATCCAAAAGATGGGATAACGGTTACTCTCCGGGGGCAAAAACCAAACACTACCAACCAAGAGTTGGAATCACCACAACACTGACCGAAATTGAACCCACGCTATCAACCAAAAATTGAAATCACCAGATGGGACACAATCGACCACAAGCTACCAACCAAAAGTCGGAATCACTACAAATTCACAAGGGATAACCTCCAATCCAAAAACTGAAGGACAAGGTTACTAACCAAAATTTAGAATCACCAGAACACTGACCAAAGGTGAACTCTGCGGGAAAAAAGTACCAACCCCCAATAGTTGAAAACTACCAATTGGAATCATCCACCCAAAACAAAGACTACCAACCAAAAGTTGGAATCGTCAACCAGGAAACGAAGACTACCAACCAAGAGTTGGAACAACATCAACAAGACGACCAAACTGGATATTACCAACCAAAAGTTGGGATCAGACTCCACAAGAGAAACCAAGGAGTACCAACCAAAAGTTGGAATCAAATAAAACTACCAACCAAAAGTTGGAATCAAACAATGCTACTAACCAAAAGTTGGAATAACAAATCTGCCGGAAAAATAATACCAAAGGAATACAAACCAAAAGTTGGGATAACTCTCACACACCGAAGATTACCAACTAAAAGTTGGAATAAAATCAACAAAACCTCGCCAAATAAAAGTTGAAACCAAGCAAAACTGTCAAGCCACAAATTACCAACCAAATGTCGGGATACGACTCCGTCGAGGAAAAGAGGATGACTACCAACCAAAAGTTGGGATAAACATACCACCACCAAAGGATTACCAACCAAACGTTGGAATAACAAATCCAGGAAAGGAAGACTACCAACCAAAAGTTGGAATAACGTCAACAAAGCTTTGAACCCAGTTGGGAATTACCAACCTAAAGTTGGGATGACGTCCAACAAGATACAAACTACCAACCAAAAGTTGGAATAACGTCCAACAAGCGACAGACTGCCAACCAAAAGTTGGGATAACATCCAACAAGCGAAAAAATACCAACCAAAAGTTGGGATAACCACTACAGGGGATAACATCCAACCAAAAGTTGGGACACAAGCTACTAACCAAAAGTTAGGATCGCCAGAAAAGATTATCATCGACCAAAAGTCGGAACATAAGCTACTAACAAAAAGTTAGGATCGCTAGAAAGATTATCATCGATCAAAAGTCATAATACAAGCTACTAACCAAAAGTTAGGATCGCCAGGAAAAATCCTCATCAACCAAAAGTCGGAACAAAAGATACTAACCAAAAGTTAGGATCGCTGGGGACCCTTAACAATGCTGACTCCACCACAGAAGGCTACCAACTAAAAGTTGGGATGATCATCCCGAACTACCAACCAAAAGTTGGAATAAAAGGCTACTAACCAAAAGTTAGGATCGCCAGAAACGCTAAGGGAAAGCGAACTAACCACAACAAAGGTTACCAACCAAAAGTTGGAATATTCGACTTTGCTGAAGAAAACGAGGATTACCAACCAAAAGTTGAAATAACATCCAAACGCCAATAGGTCACCAACAAAAAGTTGGAATGAAGCAAAGATTACCAACCAAATGTTGGAATGAAGACTCTGCGAAGGGGAACCAGATATTACCAACCAAAAGTCGCGATAACCATCCTAGAATTCAAACCAAAAGTTGGAATACCGAACACAATAATTCAGACTACGCTGTGTACCAACCAAAAATTGGGATAGCACACCCAGAACAGGCAGGCAACAGAATCAACCGACTCACAACTTGCAAGGAAAGCTCCGATAGGAAAAGAGAGGTTTAAACAAACAACTCTGCCGAGGAAAAGAGCATTCACCAAACAACTCTGTTGGGGAAAAGAAACGTCTGAACAAAAGGCTCGACCAGGGGAGAAGGCACTTACAAGAAACTCACCTGGGGAGAACGATGATGTTTAACCAAACGACTCAGCTGAAGAAAGAAGACATTTAACCAAACGACTAGCTGAGAAGAATCCAACGACATGAATAACCCAAAGATCCACCCCCACGGGGATAACACAAAAATCTCCTGAATCAAACATCTCTCGCCATCAAAGGCAACCGACATCAAAGGCACCAAACCTGACTTATGCTTCAGATGAATATGTTGAAAATAGCGTAATGCTCCATACGAAATGGAAATGCTACGCATTTGGGAGGATGTTATGCAAAAATGCAAATGAACCACTCCAGCGAAATAAATGCTAGAGAGAAGCGACCAACCCAGCTAGGGAAGAAATTAAATTCCGCTGAGGGAAACATCCCTGATGACCCAACAAAATAAACTCTTCTGGGGAATAAAAGACTCGGCTGGGGAAATGCCTTGGATGACCTTCCTTGAAAAACTTCAACCTGCTGGGAAAACACCAAAAAAACCCCTCGGTGAGGAATCAAGAACCATGCTGAAAGCTCCACTCTGCTTGGAAAGAAATTCCACCCTGCTGAGGACGCACCGGTAACAACCCGCCATGTTGAGGAATATCAGAGACCTCTACTAAGGACCCCACTCTACTGAGGAATGGGTCATGCTTCTATTTGAACACTTGCCCTGTCGAGGGAATCAACGCTAAATTCTGCTCGAGGAAGAAAATCCTGAATATCGATATTACTGGAAAGACACCAGAACATCGACTCTGTTGGGGAAAGGGCATCAATGAAGTTGCCTCTTCTGGAGGATAATACTGGATTACAATCTATCCTGCCGCCGAGGGAATATCCTTCCACCTTACTCTGCTGGGAACATGCTGAGAACAAATCCACCCTGCTGGGGATTATTGTAGGGAGACAAAAATTTGTTCTGCTTGAGATACACTACACACCTCCGCTGGTGACAACATATGTGAGCCACTAGGAATGATTATGCCAAATACAGTTGGGCTTTTGGTTTTCCGTGGAAGGTCAAGTACAACCGATGTTGGGAAATGCTTTGTTTGACTTCCTGGCATTCGTCTTGAACTTGAAGGTTAACTAAACCTGCTTGAGTAACTTTGCTAAGCTCTGAAAATGTGGGGAAGAACAGTTCCTTCGTTTTCAATTTTGCCCCAGCCCGTGGGATCTCTGTAAAAAATTCCTCACGAGAAGACTTGAAATTTATATACCCTGATGATTTGACATGAACGACTTCAGCACTTTGAACCTCGAAGTGATGTTGGCTTCTGGGTAAGGATATCGTTTGGGCTCTTAGGGTGGCCTGCCCCTGCCTTGCAACGAC
Organism: Lathyrus sativus; assembly: GCA_963859935.3. Lineage (NCBI taxonomy): Eukaryota > Viridiplantae > Streptophyta > Magnoliopsida > Fabales > Fabaceae > Lathyrus > Lathyrus sativus. The sequence goes on along the minus strand of CAWUDS030004716.1, from coordinate 52,820 downwards.
CTTTCCCCTGACTGACTTATTTATGGCGCAGTACCCCTGGCTAATCTTCGAGAGGTTTAATGAATCTCGACTTGATTGCCCCATATCAATTGACTTTAAGATGGATGACTCTCATGATATGATCATTTAATATAGCTTGCCCCGGTTCAATGGAGTATTCAGGCGTTCTGCATTCTATCCTGATCAAACATTCCACTGTGGAAACTCTCCTGATGTCAAGTGCTTACTCACAAGTAAAACAAATTGTTTCGCATAAAAGATATATTAATGCAATGCTTATGACAATTTTGAAATCCAAGTCTGTTCACTGGGAAAAAAGTTGTGACATACAGTGAACAAATCACTTATCAGAATGCCAACCTTAATACCAAAATGGTAAGGGGAATCCTTTTAGGACATCGCCGCCATATGCCTACGTATTTCCTCGTACAATGGGAAAGTCATAGTCAACGTAGTTCGAAAAACTACAGGTGATGGGGGGAAGGTTGCTCGCCAAAACATCCCTGTCTTGTGCCCATGTATCCTCATATGGTATAAGAAATAAAAGCAAACGTAGTTCGGGTAAATAAACCACAGGTTGGTTAAGTGTTTTTTATGAGCGACGTTAAGTTCTCATTCCAGCAGTTAGGGTCGATGTCTGTTTACGGTAGAATGGAAAAGTAACGTACTTATTTCTAAAAATGATTTTTGAAACAAATTCCGAAGGATAAAAGGTTTGAATTTTATTCAAGAATTTTAATGAAGTGGATTGAATTTGTTTGAGATTCTCGTTGCACTAAAGACTATGATATAGCAGCGAATGTGTCACATATCGCCCAAGGGGCATACACTAAACACTCTAGACAAGTGAGGAGAAACCCCCTCACTCATCATTTCCCATATACGTAAGGCTCGTGGCACACAACATACATTGTCTTTATTAAGTGTCTTAGAATTGTTTGAGATAAAAAGAGAAGACTCAAAAGAAAAACACTAAAAGGAACTGAAAACCCTAATGTTATCATACAAAATGATCCAAAGGTTAGGATGAAAGGGAAGTCTACTTAATTTTATCATACAAATGATGGACCTAAAGTTGAGGTCAAGGAAGGGACTATCCTATTTGTTATCATGCAAAGGATTGAAAGCCTAATGTCTCCCCTACTCCCACCTTAATAAGAAATTAAGTGAGACTAGGAATCCTAAGGGATCATGTGAGCAAGCACAAGTAAACACTATCCAATTCAATCACAAATGAAAACGAAAGTAAACACTATACAATAAAAAAGAACAATCATGGAAGTTCAATGACATAGAAGTACCAAACACACACATCTCAATCTCATACAAGGTGAACACCTACATCATGTTAAAAATAACAAAGAGAAATCACATGTCAAACCATGTCACAAGATCAAAACATAATGTCAAATCAAAATGCCCAAACACAACCAAATGACTCAAACATTTCACAAGAAATAATATTAAACACAAAGCAAAATAAAATGAAGCCAAATGTGATGAGAATCAATATGGGGAAATAAAAACATCACAACATATCTAACCATGTCAATGATCAAGGAAGACACACAAAGAGCTAAATCATGCATTCCAATCACAAACATGCAAATGCTACACAAAACAAGCAAACAAAAAATAACCCTAAAAGGAAAGACATGAGATTAAGGCATTGGATTGTGTGGGCAGAAATAACAACATGGTTATCAAGTCAAATATTCATCCATGAACACACAAGGGAAACATCAAAAGCTTGAATTCAAAACATGCCTCAAAAACCAAGTTCATACACCAAAGTCAATCAAACATAGTAGGCACTCAAACAAAAGCATACATGGTAAAGCATTAATCCATCATGATTAGAAAAAAACTCAAATGATATGAATCATATTCACATATCAATCCAAAATCAAAGTCAAGTAGAGGCAAACAAAAATTGAAGCACCAAAGTCAAGCAATCACAAACTAAAGTTGTTCATGTGAGAAGTATAAGATCATGTAAGGAAAATGAAACAAAATGGGAATACAATGGACCTGTAATCATGAAAACCAGACCTAAGACATGTTTAGGGAAGGAAAGAAATATCATCAAACACTCATTGAATCAATCAAGAATCAAGTTCAAAAGATTATGGCAAGGAATGCACAAACTCTTAGTTAAAACAAACACCTTTTGATGCTTCATCCAAAAACAGAAACAAGGGCAAATAAAATCCAAGTAAATGTTCAAACTCATGTCATGTGTGTTATGAATCATATGGAAAAGCATAACAACAAGAGTTGCAAGAAAACATCATCAAATGAATCAAACAAGGGCAAGCACTCAACTAATCGAGCATACTTCGAGGGTCAAACAAAGTCAAATAGAAATAAAACAAAAATTAATCATTAAAGCACCAAACCAGCATCCAAACATAGCTTATTCATGTGTCAAAAAGTGGTGAAAAACATGGCTCAAGAAAGCCTTTACAAGGGCATCAAAATGCAAACCCTAATCCAAGGGTAGTTTGGTAAACACCTTACACAAATAATGAAAAATAAAACAGGAAACAAAAATAAAAATATGACAAAATTCTTAAGACATTAAAATGTGTAAAAACTATTTTTGTGAATTTTTTCAAAGCTTGGAACGATTAAAAATGGATTAAAATGAAAGAGGAAGAAAATGGAAAAAAGAAAATAAAAAGGAAAAACAAGGGGGTTGTTGTACCCCAAACTTTCACCACCTTTTTCTTTACATGGCTTATGTTTCTTTTCATTTTAGCATTTGAATTTGCATAGAATTGTCCTTTGCAGGGGATCAAGAGAGGTGTTCCATTCAAGAGAAGAGTCTCAAAGGTTGCAAGCTCAAGCAAGAGTGTTTATCTAAGTCATCAAGTGCTTACAATCATCAGGAAGTGGTCATAGCTCTTTGAGAGAGAAGATGGATGAATGCTGCTTATCTCCTATCTTGGAGGTCAACTGGGGATCATCAGGGGTTCATAAGATCATGGTTATGGATAAGAGGTATTTGAGAAGCTCATTGAGTGCTCTGGAAGCCATTGTGGAGCTCATCTAAACATTTATTTCACTTGCAAGAGGTCATAATCAAAGGTTGTGCACCTAGGGTTTCATCTGGTCAGCTCAAGGTCAACTATGGACTTGAGGGAGTTTGAGACTTGGTTTTAAGTCATTGGGGCTATGGGGAGTTACTTTGAGACATACAGGATGTCATTTCAAGTTCAAATAAAGAAGAATCAAGAGTTCAAGAAGTTACTAAATTAGGGTTTCAGAGGATCTTAGTGTAAAATCCCCTTCTTTAGTGCCTAACTTCAAGGACACTTTACCTCATAATGCAAGTTCAATCTCATTTTGTTGCAAACATGAAACTTTTAAGGCATGTTCTTAGCTTTCTTTTGAGTACTAGAACACATCTATTGGGTTTGTGGAGCTCAAGTTATGATGCCAACAAGTTAGAGGTCTCAGATGAACTTATTTTTGGTCAACCAAATGTTAACTCACTTCCAAGGCACTTTTGACATAGAATCAAGTTTCTCCTCAACTTTAAGTGAACATGAAATTTTTTCCTCATGACCTTAGATTTCCAAAAAGTCCTAGAAGTCCTTGATATCATTTGTGGAACTCAAGTTATGGACCATACAAGGCAAGGGTATTTTGGGAAAGTTTGATTATAGGTCATTTGTTACATAGGTCATTTTCATGCACTTGTGTACTTCAAATGAACTTTCAATCAACATGAAACTTGATCCTAAAGACCTCATTTACATCTACAAACCCAAGGATCATGTGAATTATGATTGATTATGGACATGTGGTGAGATTTTTAAGTAAAAATTAAACTTTGAAGTATGATTTGAATTCAATACATTATAGGTCATGGTTATGTCTTATTTAGGTGCAATTCACTTTAAGACACACTCATGAGAAAATTGCACAATTTGGTTTTGGTTCAAGTAATCTCAAACACGTGAAATTCCACATTCCTTCACAAAGAAGTTTTCATTCAAAACTTGTTAATTGAATCAAATCAAAGGCCCAAACCATTTCTCATGTCAAATTAAGTCCACATGCTGCAGATTAGAGTGGTTTTCATGTGTGTGTGCAAGCAATTCACGTGTGCATAAGGAGCTTGCCATTTTTGGGCATTTTTCAAATTCATCAAATTAAGGATTAATGGGCCTTCCAATTCATCAGATATCCATCATATATAAGTTCAAAACTCGTCCCAAGAGCTCAGAAGTACAAATTGGAGTAAGAGAGAGCATTTTCAGTTTTCAAATTCTCAAGCAAAATTCAAAATCGTGTTTCAATTTTCTCTACAAATCAAGGCAAATTGAAACGCAATTCATCTTCCTTGAAGTATTTGGAGTGGATCTGGATCATTTGAAGCAAGCTTACACGTCTGAGAAGCACCAACGGAGTGTCTCCGTTCAGTATGTTTCCAATAAACATTTCTCTCATTCTAGGCCATGATCTAGGTTCATATTGGTTGCATCTGAAGCCTTAACTCGTGTATGCCATGTTTGATCCATTATTGTTCATGTTTAGTGGAGTTTGTAGTTGTGCATCTCAAACTTGATGCGTTTAATTCTCTTAATTTATGAAGGTTTGGGATGATTGGATCTTGGATTCATGACCTATGTGAGTTCAACTTTAATTTGGTATAATTTTTGTGAATTTTGGTTGAGGTTTAATGACCTGAACTCCGACCACCTCGTCGGAGAAGACGAGTAGAGCTAGGGCTCCGGCGTCTGGTTATTTGACCTTTGATCTGAGGTGGCGAGGGTTTGAAACGTTGACCATGCGCGTGTGTTGTTTTTATTGGCTTGACTGCGCTTACTTGGAGTGTTGACTCCACGCAGATTAATGAAACGATGTGTTTCATTTATCTGAAGCTTTGGCTTTGATTTAGGCCTAGTTTGCTATTGCCACCCCCCAGTTTATGAGCCCAAACGCGTTTCAACGTGCTTGCTTTGTTTCTGGAATTACTTTCACACCTCCCTTGGTTTTCCATTTTATTTTCTTTTTTTTTTAATTTTCTGTTTTGCTTTTTGATTATTAAAAATGCTTCCAAATATCATAAAATTCAACAAAAAGTATTTTCAAACACTTTAAAGTCTTATTTATTTTTTAATAATTTTTAATTTTGATTTTCTTTATTTTTGAATTTAATTTGAATTTTGTGATTGGTAGTATTTTTAATATGGTTCTTCTTTGATCATGCTTGTTTTGTGGACCATTTGCAATCACCAATGAGTGAGGTTTCTTCTCCACTTTGATGATGGATTGCGGTGCCTTTGAGGCTGATTTTGGTCCATGTTGGTTAATTTTTGGTTGACCTTGTGTTGCTTTTGTTTGACCCTCGATAATAATTCCATAAGGTGGAGCACCCTAGTTGATCAAATCATTTGGTGATGCCTTGAATGGAATTTTGTTTGGATGTTTTGGCCTCTGGTTTTTAACATGTTTAAGAGATTTGTGTATTTTATTTGAGATTTATTGAATAATTCTCCTATTTTTGGTGAACCTTGCAAGTCAAGTCACCCTAGTTGAGGTTCATACAAACTAGTTGACCTAGTTCCTTTGGGAGATGACTTTGTGGATCCCATTTGCATCCTATGCTTCTTGATTCACATTATTGACATGTTTAGGATGTTGGTTTCAATTTTATAATTCACACACTTGTTTGGTTTATGTTACAAGTCACTTTAAAGTTGGGCTTTCCATTCATGTTTGGATGGTGAAAGTGGTTTGAACTTTGGTTCTTTCCCTAGCTTGTGATTTGTCATGGTTTTGTTTCTTCTTTCATTTGTGAGCTTTATCCTCTTGTTCTCACTTCTGTCCTTTGGACTTTGAGTCCTATTCAAGATGATTTGGTACTCCTTGTTTGTGCTTTGAGTTTGCCTTGAATAGTGAATCACTTTGAGAACTTATTTGTGTTTTCTTTTTGCATGATCAATGTGATGCTTTTGGTTGAGGTAGTTCTCACGTTGCTTGCTTCCCAAGCCTGTTCTCCCATCCTCATCTTGATCATGGGCTTCTTCTTTTGCTTATTTGCATTCCTTTTGAGATTAGTGATTGATATATGAATGGTTGTAAGAGTTGTAACTTCTCCCATTTTATCTTACTTTCTTCTTGACTTGTTTAGGTCATTTCCTTTGCATCATTTAGTTTGTTTTACATCTCTTGCATCTTGCGTATCATGTTCTCATATTCTCTTAACTTGTTTAAGTCATCTTCATCTCTTTCTTTCATTTCACTTGTGATTGATTTTATCTTGTGTTTTCTTGGTTTCTTTGCCATGATCCCTTAGGATTCCTAGTCCATTTGTTTAAGGTGGGAGTAGGAGAGACATTAAGTGTTCAATCGAAGCATGATAACATTAGGATAGTTCTTCCCTCTTAATCTCAACCTTAGGAGCACATTGCATGATAATATTAGGGTTGAGTTAGTTTCCCTTAGTTGTGTCTTCTCTTCTCATCTCAAAACTTCTTCAAAACATGTAATAAAGGATAATGAGTGTTGTACGCTACGAGCCTTAAGCATTTGGGAAATGATGATTGGGGGGCCTCCTCTCAATTGTCTAGAGTGTTTAGCGTATGCCCTTTGGGCGATATGCGACGCATTCGCTCTCAAGTCATAGTCTATAGTGCAACATGAATTACAAACACAATTCAATTCACTTTTTCTTCATAAAAGACTCAAAAACAAATATCAAACCTTTTTTATCCTTCGAGATTGTTTGGAAAATCTGTAAGATCAGAGTATGCCTAAGAGGAGGAGGGGGGTTGAATTAGGCTTATGGAAACTTTTTCGGATTTTTGGTGTTCTTTAATTTTTCTTTGGTTATGTTCTTGGTGATGAATGCAGTAGAAAGCATAAAGAAAGTGGACACCAAGATTTATAGTGGTTCCCTTCACAATCCGAAGGTACTCCACTCCCCTTTCCACATGAAAGAGAGTTTTCACTATTGTTTTAGAAAGTACAACCTATCACACCATCAACCGTGAGGTCTACAATCTAATAACAAAACAAACTAGTGTGCAAGAACAATCCTCTTGCAAAACACTAACCCTTGTGTCCAACAATCCTGGATCACAAGTCACAACAAACTATTCTGTAATTCTTTTTGTAATTGAGAGTATAATAGTAATATCAATACAACGATTGATCTTCTCCTTTAATCTGAATTCACAACTTAATCTCAATACAAGTGTTCAAACAAATGAATGTGAAAGGTTATGCAAGTATGAACACTTTTGAATGTATTTGAAATTATTTGAAAAGTAGTGAATATGATTCAATGATTGTTTTTGAAATTTTTGTTGAGGTTTTTGTTAATCTGAAATTTTCAGAATTTATATCATCCAAAACACCTTTTCAGAAGGGTATATTTTAGTATCAGTTAACATATGGAAAGGTATAACATTTAAATAATTTTTGAACTTGAAATCAAACTATTTTTCAGAAAACGTTCAGTGTTAATCGGTTAACCATATAGGTTAATCGGTTAACACTGTGACGTTGGCCCAAAGAATTTAAAATTTTAGGGCGTTAACCGATTAACCTATATGGTTAATCGGTTAACACTGTAAAAACTTTGAAAAATAATTAATTTAAAAGTGTTAAACCAATTCCAAATGATTTTAAAACATGTTAATGCATTATGCAAAAATATTTTATAGTATTGAACACTTGTATATCAATTAAATTAGAGAATTTGATATACCATAGCTTGTGTCCAAGTCTTGAAAGATGATCGAGCAAATGTACATGAAGCTTGAATGTTGATCACTTTCATAATACTTTGATCTTGGTATTTTGAAAGCTTCTGACTTTTTGCACAGATGAAATGATCTTGAATCTTGTTGTTGTTGTCATCAAAACCTTGAAACCTTGAGATGAAGCATGCTTCTACAATCTCCCCCTTTTTGATGATGACAACCACTTACAACCAATTGAGTCTTGTGCAGTGCTTTGACGATTTTTGGTTCTGGTCTTGTTTCTCCCCCTATGTCCATGAACTCCCCCTTTCTAAAAACAGAGGCTAAAAACAGAAACAAATCTGCACACATAGACATTAGAAAGCCAAAGCTCTTCTCCCCCTTTGTCATCAGCAAAAAGGAAGGAGCTTTCAAACAAAACTAGAAACTATCGATAATTATGAAAGCAATCAAAACAACAATCATGTAGGTAAGCAAAAACATATGAAAATAAAATTAAACATGCAGCAGAGTGCAACCAAAGTAGTGTATGAGTACAACGCAAATGAAACAAAGTTAAGAATATGAACTTAAAACTTAATAACTAGAAAGCAATAAAAGACAGCAACAGCAACATATTCTCTAAATGTCTTCATCAGCCATATCCTCCTCCTCTTCTTCCTCTCTGTCCTTCATTTTCTTCATCAGATACAACAAAGTTGTCAGTGTTGGTGCGGTGAGAGGTAAGTACAAGGTTTCGGAGAGAAGCAATGGCCCGAGAGGTTTCTCTATGTTGAGTCATTATAGTTTGGTAAAGGAATTCATTTGTAATGCCTCCTTCAGGTACGGGATAGGCTTGGTTAGCAGTGGCTCCTTCATCTGAATACTTATAAGTACCGTCAGTATCCTTAAAAATTCCAGTGTTCTTGACAATTGTAATTTCGTTAATCTCATTGGTGGTTGATTTCATCTTGGTGGTTGGTTCACGGTTAAGATCTAAAGTTGTCAGCTCCAAAATTCTTGACACCAGCCTTGCATACGGTAGACGGGTTGAAAGAGATAGTTGTTGTTGAAGGTGATACATGATGGTCAGAATCCAGTTGACACGAATCTTGTTCTTGATGGCAAAAAGAAGTTGCATTTCCAGATCATTAATTTGGGCATGATTTGAATCCTTAGGAATCAGCACATAACAGATTATGTAATGAAGCATCCGATCAGAAACGGTAAGATTCTTTGCATAACACAACAGACGAGCAGTGCGTTGGTTGGCGATAATCACCTCATTTAGAAATCTACAGATCTGATAGTAGAACTCCATCTTGTCGTAGTTGGACCACGGCCCTTCCACGTGGTTAACTCCCTTTCTCAGAAAGTACCCAAACGATGGTATGTTCAGCATTGCAACAACATCAGACATATTTTCTTCCACAATGCAGTCTCTAACAATTGTTTTCATAACATGCTCATCATTTGCATTCATAAACACAGACAACTTATGCAAAAAGGATTTGACAAGATCCAGATAGCAGTTTCCAGAATCCGACACAAATTTATCGATCCTCTGATATTTGAGCAAAGCAGGAAAATCAAAAGATGATGCTGGAAAAGCCTTAAGATTCACATACTTTACCGGGAGGATGTCACGAACTCGGACTTTGAAATCCATTCTACGCTTCTTGGTTGTTTCCATAGGGATATCTTCTTCATCAGATGCAGAACGATGTTCAGGTAGCTTTCCCTTGCCGCGATTTGATGCTGAAGCCATGGATGAGTTTGATGGAACTGAAGTTGTGGGTTCTGAGGAAGTTAGGGTTTGAGAAGATGGGGATGGTTATGAGGAGTTATCCAACTTAGAGAGTGGGAGAGATGTAGTGGGTTTTAAACTTAGGGTTTGAAGAGGGAAGTTCCAAATACTCTTTAAGAGGGAATAGGATTCAAAGGATATGGATTTTGGACACTTAGGAGAATATTGACTACACAAAAAATGCATTTATCACATATAATATTTCAAAAAATCTAATAAATTTTCGTTTCTGATTTTTAGAAAATTTAACAGTGTTAATTGGTTAACCATATAGGTTAATCGATTAACACATTAAAAAATTGAGTCAGAATTGAAAATTTAACAATGTTAATCGGTTAACCCATATGGTTAATCGATTAACACACACGAATTTTTGAAAAATACTTAAAAACAGAATGCATACACATGAAAACACAACACAAATAATGCATACACATATTAGAGAAAAAGTCAGATGTCACCTTCATCAAGAATCCCAAGTTCTCGCCGAATTTTGTAGAATGGTTCTTTCGCCAAAGGTTTGGTGAAGATGTCGGCGAGTTGATTGTACGTGTCGACGAAAGTAACATCTACATCTCCATTCAATACGTGATCTCGAAGGAAGTGATGCCGGATATCTATATGTTTTATTCTTGAATGCATGACCGGGTTCTTTGTAATGTTTATGGCACTTGTATTATCACATCGAAGAGGAATGCAACCGAGGTCTATACCGTAATCGAGGAGTTGTTGCTTGAGCCACAAAATTTGTGCACAACAACTTCCTGCTGCAATATATTCCGCTTCAGCTGTACTGAGTGCCACGCACGCTTGCTTCTTGCAGGCCCATGACACTAATGCATTCCCGAGAATGTGACACGTACCGCTTGTGCTTTTTCTATCGGTCTTACATCCTGCATAGTCAGCGTCAGAGTAACCAACTAAAGAACAAATACTACCTTTAGGATACCATAATCTGACGTTCATTGTTCCTTTGAGATACTTTATGATTCTCTTTACGGCTGTGAGATGAGATTCCTTCGGACTTGCTTGAAAGCGTGCACACAAACAAACGCTAAACATAATGTCAGGACGGCTTGCCGTCAAATATACTAATGAACCGACCATACCTCGATATTTTGTTATATCAACTGGAGTACCAGATTCATCTTGATCAACGTACGTTCCGGATCCCATAGGAGTGGACATCACCTTGCAACTATCCATATTGAATTTCTTCAACAACTCCTTGCAATACATGGATTGATTGAGGAAGATGCCATCCTTTGTTTTCTTGATTTGTAGTCCAAGAAAATAATTCAATTTTCCCATCATGGACATCTCGAATTCTCCTTGCATCATAAGTGAAAATTCTTCGCAAAGTTCTTTGTTTGTTGATCCGAAGATGATGTCATCGACATAGACTTGAACCAATAAAGTGTTTCCTTTGATCTTCTTTATGAACAATGTCTTGTCAACCTTTCCTTTTGTAAATCCCTTCTCACATAAGAAATTGCTAAGGCGGTCATACCATGCTCTTGGTGCTTGTTTTAGTCCGTAGAGTGCCTTTTTCAGTTTGTAAACATGTGAGGGATTCTTGAAGTCTTCAAAACCCGGAGGTTGTTTGACGTAGACTTCCTCATTGATGTAGCCATTCAGGAAAGCGCTTTTGACATCCATCTGGAACAACTGAAAATTCATAGAACAGGCGTAAGCAAGTAGTAATCTAATTGCTTCTAACCTTGCTACCGGAGCGAACGTTTCATCAAAATCAATTCCTTCCTCCTGGTTGTAGCCTTGCGCGAATAATCTTGCTTTGTTACGAACTATGATCCCATTCTTGTCAAGTTTGTTCTTGAACACCCATCTTGTTCCTATGATGTGCTTATGGTCTGGTCTTGGTACAAGACTCCAAACTTGATTCCTTTCGAATTGATTGAGTTCTTCTTGCATTGCTACAATCCATTGGTCGTCGCCTAAGGCTTCATCAATCTTGGTTGGTTCAATTTGAGACACAAAAGCCATGTTGAGACAAGCATCCTTTAGATTAATTCGAGTTGCAACGCCTTGGCTAATATCACCAATAACTTTATCTATCGGGTGATCTCTATGCATTCTCCATTCCTTTGGAAGATCTTGATGTTCTTCAATGATTTGAGTGACATCTTCTTGTGGTATTTCTTGATTCTTTGAAATCTCTTCTTGTTGTTGTGAAGAACCTATTATATCATCATCATCATCATCCATAATAATATTATCCTCTTTCGAGGGGTTAGTCTCATCAAACGAAACATGAATGGATTCTTCAATAGTAAGTGTTCTTTTATTAAAAATTCTAAATGCTCTACTATAAAGAGAGTAACCAAGAAATATACCTTCGTCGGATTTCTCATCAAACTTACCGAGATTATCTTTGTTGTTGTTGAGAACAAAGCATTTGCATCCGAATATGTGGAAGAATGCTATATTTGGTTTTCTACCCTTGAACAACTCATACGGAGTCTTTTTGAGAAGTGGTCGAATATTGACACGGTTGCTTACGAAGCATGCTGTACAAACTGCATCTGCCCAAAAATATTTAGGAAGATTTGCGTCGCTAAGAATTGTCCTTGCAAGCTCCACCAGTGATCTATTCTTCCGTTCTATGACACTGTTTTGTTGAGGCGTCCTTGGTGCTGAAAAATTATGAGAAATTCCATGCTCTTCGCAAAAATCTTCAAAGTCTGAATTTTGGAATTCTCCACCGTGATCGCTTCTTATAGAGGCTATGGTGAGTGATTTCTCATTCTGAATTTGCTTTGCATATTTCTTGAATGCTTTAAAGGCATCATTTTTCTGCACTAAAAACAATGTCCAAGTGTATCGAGAGAAATCATCAACAATAACTAAAGCATAAAAATTACCTCTGAAGCTTTTTGTTCTTGATGGACCAAAAAGATCCATATGCAACAATTGAAGTGGCCTTGATGTAGAAACCACTTGCTTGGATTTGAAAGTTGTCTTGGTCTGTTTCCCTTTTTGACATGCATCGCATAACTTATCCTTGATGAATTTTATCTTCGGAAGACCAACAACTAGATCATGCTTTATCAACTTGTTTAAATGCTCCATGTGAATGTGAGCAAATCTTTTATGCCAAAGCCACGCCTCGTTGTTGTTTTCCATAAGACATTTTACCTTCAAGGAAGAGTCATCAAAAGAGATCATAAAAATATTATTATATCTTTTACCTTTTAGCAAAATGTCATGAGTGACTTCGTGTTCTATCAAGCATTCCTCCTTTGTGAAGTTGATTCGGAACCCTGAGTCACACAATTGACTTATGCTAAGTAGGTTGTGTTTAAGGCCTTCCACATAAAGAACGTCTTCGATGATTGTACAAGGAGGTGCACCAATGGTTCCAACTCCAAGAATTTTTCCCTTATTATCATCACCGTAAGTGACGTATCCTTTGGCCTTTAATGATAGACTTGAAAATTTGTTTAAATCTCCCGTCATATGCTTCGAGCAACCGCTATCAAGATACCATTGATTTGATGTTGTCTTGAAGCATACCTACAACACAAAATTAAGTAGTGTTAGGTACCCAAATTGCTTTGGGTCCTTGATGGTTAGTACCTTTTTCAACCCACACATAATGCCCTTTAGCAACACCAATATTGCGCACATAGCAAGCATTAGGTGTATGACCTTTAATTCCACAATAAGAACATGTAGGTTGAAAGTGACTTCTATATCTAGGAACATAATTCTTTTTCTTCGCAATTTTTATCTTGTTATGATTTTGATGCTGATTTTTAGAATTGCTTCTCTTTTCTTGAGCAACTCGTTCACTTGCTTTTACAAAAATGGTCTCATTGGTACTTGGTTTTGAAAATTTAGAATATCCTAATCCACTTTTATCATTAGGATATCTTTGATGTTTAAGAATTTCTTCCAAGCCAATTTGACCTTTTTCGTATCTTTCTAAAACTCTTTTAAGTTGCACAATTTGAAAAGATAGAGATTCACAATTCTTACATACAAGACTTTGTTTTTCATCTATTAATTTCTGTTTTTCATTTTCAATATTTTTCATAAAAACAAAATTTTGTTCTTCTAAAAAAGAAATTCTTTTCTTTTGTGCTGAGATGCTTTTATACAAAGTCTTGCATTCTTTTAGAAGTTCATCTATAACTTCTTGTGCATCATTATCATAAATAGAAAAATTGCTACTAACCTCATTTTCTTCATCGGAGTGGTGTGAAGCCATTAAAGCCATATTTGCACATTCATCACCTTCCGACTCCGTTGATGAACTTATCTCGTTATCGTCCCATGCAACATAAGCCTTTTTGTTCTTGAAATCCTTTTTGCCTTTGAATTTTCCTTTATTTGCGAGTTTCGGGCAATCCGACTTTATGTGACCTTGTTTTCCACATTCGTAACATGTAACTTCTTGATTTGATGTGGATACTTCCTTTTTCCTGAAATATCTATTCTTTTTAGAAAAAGAGGAATTTTTATTATTATTAAAAAACTTACCCAGCTTCTTTACTAGAAGCATGAAATTTTCGTCTTCGGAAGATTCGTCATTTTTGTCATCCTTTGTGTCAATCTTCAAGGCAATTCCTTTTGACTTCTTGTCTTGACTTTCATGCTTCTCAAGCCTTCCAAGTTCCAGTTCATGCTCTTGAAGTTTGCCAAATAAGGAAGCGGATGTCATCGTTGAAAGACTCTTCTTTTCCGAAATAGCGGTCACCTTCGGTTGCCATTCTCTTGTTAAGGATCTTAGAACTTTCAAGTTGAGATCATCATTGGTGAAGGTCTTCCTGAGAGCAATCAAATGATTAGTTAGATGAACGAATCTCTTTTGTAAGGCAACAATGGATTCACCAGGCTGCATACGGAACATTTCATATTCTTGAGTTAAAGTATTAAGTCTTGATCTTTTTACTTCGGCTGTCCCTTCATGCGTTTCTACCAAGGTGTCTCAAATCTCCTTTGCTGATTTACACTGTGAAATATGGAAGAATTCGTCCATACTGAGAGCGCTTTGAAGTATGTTGATTGCTTTCTTCTCATTCAAAATTCTCTTCTTGTCATCTTCATCATATGAGGATTTTATCTTTGGAGTGCCTACGTTATTTATGACGCTTATAGGAACATGCGGACCAGTTTCTACGGTTTCCCATATACTGTCTCCTTGAGCCTCAAGATGTGCCTTCATACGGATTTTCCAAAAATCGAAATACTCTCCAGAAAAGAGTGGTGGCTTGTTACTACTTCCACCATCTTTGAAAACCGGGTTGGTACTTGCGGAAGCCATACTGAATCGTTAGGAACAGGTTACCTTAACCTGCTCTGATGCCTATTGTAAGATCAGAGTATGCCTAAGAGGGGGGGGGGGGGGGGGGTGAATTAGGCTTATGGAAACTTTTTCGGATTTTTGGTGTTCTTTAATTTTTCTTTGGTTATGTTCTTGGTGATGAATGCAGTAGAAAGCATAAAGAAAGTGGACACCAAGATTTATAGTGGTTCCCTTCACAATCCGAAGGTACTCCACTCCCCTTTCCACATGAAAGAGAGTTTTCACTATTGTTTTAGAAAGTACAACCTATCACACCATCAACCGGTGAGGCCTACAATCTAATAACAAAACAAACTAGTGTGCAAGAACAATCCTCTTGCAAAACGCTAACCCTTGTGTCCAACAATCCTGGATCACAAGTCACAACAGACTATTCTGTAATTCTTTTTGTAATTGAGAGTACAATAGTAATATCAATACAACGATTGATCTTCTCCTTTAATCTAAATTCACAACTTAATCTCAATACAAGTGTTCAAACAAATGAATGTGAAAGGTTATGCAAGTATGAACACTTTTGAATGTATTTGAAATTATTGAAAAGTAGTGAATATGATTCAATGATTGTTTTTGAAATTTTTGTTGGAGGTTTTTGTTAATCTGAAATTTTCAGAATTTATATCATCCAAAACACCTTTTCAGAAGGGTGTATTTTAGTATCAGTTAACATATGGAAAGGTATAACATTTAAATAATTTTTGAACTTGAAATCAAACTATTTTTCAGAAAATGTTCAGTGTTAATCGGTTAACCATATAGGTTAATCAGTTAACACTGTGACGTTGGCCCAAAGAATTTAAAATTTTAGGGCGTTAATCGATTAACCTATATGGTTAATCGGTTAACACTGTAAAAACTTTGAAAAATAATTAATTTAAAAGTGTTAAACCAATTCCAAATGATTTTAAAACATGTTAATGCATTATGCAAAAATATTTTATAGTATTGAACACTTGTATATCAATTAAATTAGAGAATTTGATATACCATAGCTTGTGTCCAAGTCTTGAAAGATGATCGAGCAAATGTACATGAAGCTTGAATGTTGATCACTTTCATAATACTTTGATCTTGGTCTTTTGAAAGCTTCTGACTTTTTGCACAGATGAAATGATCTTGAATCTTGTTGTTGTTGTCATCAAAACCTTGAAACCTTGAGATGAAGCATGCTTCTACAAAATCATTTTCATAAAAAGAATGTTGTTAACTTTTGGTTCTACCGCAAACAGATAACGCCTAAGTCTCCAATGGTTGAGCAGCAATACACCTAACTGCTATAACTAAGGTTTAACCCTACTCGGGTAAAACACTTGAACCAATATGTGGTCGTGTCAGCCTGAACTACGTTTGCTCTGATTTCTCGTACCAGGCGAGGATACGTAGGCACAAGAAGACGATGTCTTAGCGAGCAACCTTCCCCACCTTTCACCCGTAGTTTTTCGAACTACGTTGAATCTGACTTTCCCATTGCACGAGGGAGTACGTAGACATAGAGCGGCGATGCTCTATTGAGTCTCTTTTCTTTTCTTTCGTCCCTGTGGCCAGCCCTATAATTTAACACCCTTTAGATAGATAACAAGCGTGGATCCCGTCGAGTACGACAGACGTGAGGGATGCTCATACCTTCCCCTTGCGTAACCGACTCCCGAACCCGATATTTGGTTGCGATGACCTTGTCTTTTCCCTTTTTCGTAGGTTTTCTCTAATCGTTTCCTTTCCCTCTCTTTAGGATAAATAACGAATGGTGGTGACTCTTCTATCTTCCGCCGGCTCCTTTTTCGCAGTAGCGACAACTGACGACTCTGCTGGGGACTATTCCCATCCCCTATGCGAGTCAATCCTAGCGCTTGTGTGTTTTATCTTTGGGGGTGTGTACATATGTGTATATGTGTTGTACTTTACTGCATTTGCATTTTACTTTCCACATTTATGTTATCATATTGTTGTGTTGTTGGGTGGGAATGTTCCACTGTGTGATAAGCCAAAAACCAGGCTTGAGCATAACAATAACATTTGATGTGGAAAGTAGTGGTGAACCTGTATGTTTGGCATACACTAGTTCCCACGAAATTCGCGCTCAGACGAGATTCTCTTTGATGACTATGTTTCCAGTCTGTTTCGGACAGTTGAGAGGATGTTGGATCTGAGGATTGTCGACTCTGGGGACCGATCATTTGGAAGTCAGCTAAGTGAGGCCGCTTTGTTAGACTATGATGCCAAACCAGAAATGCTGAATGTATCATCGTTTCTCAAAAGTCTGCGACGCTGATGACCGCATAGGATGCCGGACCTTATCAAAGATAGGTTCATACGTGTGAGTGGGGAGGGTTATGCAGAAAACATTGACCTTCAACCTACCTAGTTTTCTCGTCAGTGTGAACTTTTGGTCCTTGATACAATGGGTCCTTATATCAGTGCTGTGTTATGTTCTCGGTGAAGTGAATCGTTGGTTCTTCTCAGTCAACAACACAACAATCTTGATTCCCTATTGCATTTGCATTTAACATTGACATGTATTTATGTTGCAGGTGTATATTTTCCTCTCAATTCTAGTGAGCTTATTCCACTTCTGACTTGGAGCCCAGTTTGAAGAAGACTGTTGTGTACAAGTTTCCTACTCCTGACATAACACCTCTGCTTAGTTTGATTTCTGTTGCTGATCGTAATGTGATGGAAGATTTCAAGAAGTCACATGGAAACTCTTGCGTTGTGTCTGCAAAGCTTCAGTATTTGAGTTGGGAGGTCTTCACACCTTACTTCAGTTCTATGATCCACAGTTGAGGTGTTTCACTTTCCCAGGTTATGTGCTGATGCCTACTTTGGAGGAGTTCTCTATGCTGCTGTCGCTACTCGAAAAAATGCATCGCGCAACGACGGGGAGGCGAAAAAGATAGACAGAAGAGTCGCCACCGAACTTTATTTATCCCATGAGGGGAAAGGAAAATATCGAGAAAACCTTAAGAAAGAAATGGATAAGATGGTCTCGCGACCAAGAACGGGTTCGGAAGCCGGTTATGCAAAGGGAAGGTATTAGCACCCCTCGCATCCATCGTACTCGATGGGAACCTTTTGTTTGTCGATGTGTGAATTTATTTGCTTAAATATTATGCTATAAAAGTGTTTTCCAAAGGGTAAAAGAAGGGTTAGAAACAATAAAGTTAGGAGGAAAGAGAGAACGGGGAAGAAAAGGGAAAGAACAGACTCGGTAGGACTTCGCAGTCCTATGCCTACGTATTCTCAATAGATGTGAGAAAGTCAGAGTCGACGTAGTTCGGGAAACTACGGGTGATAGGGGGGATTGTGCTCGCCAAGACATCGCCATCTTGTGCCTACGTATTCTCATCTGGTATGAGAAATCAGAGCAGCCGTAGTTCGGCCAACTACGGGTGAAAGGTGAAAAAGGGAGCTCGCCAAGACATCGCCGTCTTGTGCCTACGTATTCTCATCTGACATGAGAAATCAGAGCAAACGTAGTTCGTGCTAACAGTGTGTTGATGTTTTTTATGGATGATGCTATCGTGCACATTCTAGCAGTTAAGTGTTTCGCTGCTCGCTCGTTGGAGACTTAGGCGTTACCTGTTTGCGGTAGAACGGACGTAACATATCCTTTTTGAAATGATTAGGTTTTCGCCACGCGAGGCAAGAAGTCACGTTTGATTTGTTGAATTGTTTTTAGGGGGCGAGACATGTCCTCGGATAGTAACCCCTACGGGTGGTACCCAATTCGTTATCTCAAAGTTTTTGTTATAAAAAGGTGTGGCGAACGAGGCGTCTTCGTATTGAAAGACGAGTATCAAGACCACACACACTACAGTGAGTATCCTGACACTCGGAGAGGAAGAAGACTACACTCAATCCTCTCTCTCTTTAGTTCAACACAAAGAGAATTTCATTCTCTTATTAAAGATGTTTTTGGTTTTGAATGGTAAGTGCTTTGCGACAGAGAACCCTACGATAAACGTCAGCACTCAGGATAGGAGAAGGCCTACGCCTAACCACTCCACGATCATTCAAGTTTTTGTTATAAAAAGATTTGAAAATGCACTCGGTACAGGACCGAGGTTTTAAGTGTGAAAGGGTTGCGGAAGGAAGTTGTGAAGGCGAGATGGTGGAAGAAGTCGCGTCTTCATATTGAAAGACGAATATCAAGACCACCCTCACTACAGTGGGCATCCCAACATTCGGAGAGGAAGAGGTCTACACCTAATCCTCTCTTTTTAATTCAATACAAAGAGAAATTGATTCTTTATTGAAAGAGATTTTGAAAATGCGCTCGGCGCGAGGCCGAGGTTTTAGGAGAAAAATGGTTTGAAAATGTACTCGGTGCGAAGCCGAGGTTTTAGGAGAGAAGGATATGGATGAGTGCGAAGAATACGAGCGTCTTTGCATTGAAAGACGAGTGTCAAAACCACCCACACTACAGTGAGCATCTCGACACTCGGAGAGGGAGAAAGTCTACACTTAATCCCCTCTTTTTAATTCAATACAAAGATAATTTGATTTTGAAAATTGTTTGACAAAGTTTTTGAATCGAGTCGGGACAAGTAATGAAGAGAGAAAAGAGGTGGTCTCAGATCCAACATTACTTATCAATAATTTGACTGGTAATGAATTACGGAGGTCTCGTCATCGACCAAAACAAATGAAAATGTGACAAAATGCCCAATAACAAAAGAGAAATAGAATTTAACTTCTAATAATATAAAATGCTCTAATTTAAATAGAAAAGTTAGTGCTAACTTCTAAATAAAATAAAATAGAAAATAAATCTAATGTTCTAAGGGAAATAAAATACATAAATTTTAAAATAAAATATAATATATATATATATATATATATATATATATATATATATATATATATATATATATATATATATATATATATATATATATATATATATATATATATATATAAAAGGTAAAACTTAAAATAATAATAATATATATATAATAAACATTTACATATCAAAAAAAGTTTAAGAAAGAAAATAGAGGGTGAATAAGTTGAATCAGGGGGCTTGAGTAAAAAAAAGTGGGCTTAAGGCTTGAGAAGCCCAAAACGAAACTAACCAGGGGGCGTGGGTAATGGAAAACGGAGGGTGTAGACTGAAGAGGAGACCATGGGCCTGGCCCATTTATGAATATGAAAGACCATCAAGGATAGGTTTGTGTCACAAGGGCAACATCAGAGAAAAATGAAATTTGATTGTCCTTTCACCTCCTTTCCAACGCATCGTAAGTTGTTTACGCTATCACACCAAACCTCCCACATTTCAACGCAAATCAAACTCCCTTGAAACTCACTCGCAAGAGAATCGGAGTCCAACGTCCTTGACGGCAATGAATCGACAAAAGGAAACCAGATCCCAATTTTCAAGTACCATTTCTTCTTTCTACGTTTGTTTTGCGTCCACATCTTGTGCGAGCTACATTCCAAATTTTCTCCTCCATTATTGTGGTGAACGATTGTTATGGTTGTGAAGGAGGTCATAGAATGGTTTTCGGTTTGTGGGTCATTTGCATTTTTGGGTTTCAAGTTTGATGAAGTTTGAAGATGTTGATGAAGTGGGTTTATGAAAGGATCGCGAGTTTTTTTCTTTGGGTCAGAGAAGATGACGGAAATGGCGGTGTCGCGGGTTGTATTGGAAAGGTTTTTTTAGGGCGAGATGGTTGAGGCGTTTTGGATGTGAGTTTCAGATTGGATGCTGTTGTTGATTTGGGAGGCTATTGATGTTCGATTCATGGAGGATTCGAAGAAGATTTATGGAGTTGCAAGTTGGGTGAAGATGGCTTTAAACAGGTTTTCGGTTGGAATTGAGGAAAGTGTTTATGGGTTTTAGGTGTCGTTGATGTTGGAGAAGAGCAGGGCAGCGGCGGTTAAGATTCGGAAATGGTGATTTGGTGAGGGTTTGAAGTGTTGATTGTGAGTTCGAGCTGGAAATGAGTTATGCTGCGAAATTAGACACGGTGGCTCGGCGGTGACAATCTGTCGGTACTCGCTTCGTCCCCTTTCTGTTGCTTATCTTCTTCCTTTTTGAGATTATGAGTGGATGAATGTTTTGGTTTCTAAAGAATTTTTTTCTTCTTGTTATGTTGAAAAGAGTTACGGTATGACAAATGAAGGAGATGAATAGAGGTTTAAAGATGTGGTTTCGGTTTTGTTGGAGATTGAGAGGGTTTATGAAACATGTTTCTGGGTTATGGGTTGTTGAAGTTTATGGATGAATGTTTTTTTTTGAAGAAAAGGTGTTGAAGGGGGGAGTTCTTGAAGCTCAGTTTTTTGATGGTTAGTGATTGCTGCTCCTTTTCTGTCTTGTTGTAGCAGGATATGAGCTATCTTTTTTCAAATGTTGTCTGGTGTGAATTTTTGTGTGCAGTAATAGCAGAGCTGCTGTTTTAGTGCAAGGTTTTGTCTGTCGGTACGGTTGTGCAGAAGTTGTCTGAAGTGGGCTGGCTGTTTTGTTTTGCAGGCTGTTGTTTTGTAGTGGTGTGTGCAGAGCATTGGCTGGTTGTGCAAAGATAGCAGAATGGTTTTTTTGAAGTTTTGTATTGGTTTTCTTTTGTAGGGACTGATGGAATTAATTTGTGGTTCATTCTTTTGACAGATAGAAAGAAACCCGCAAAGCTCCACTGCTACATGTGCAACTTCTTCTTCAGCAATTCTAGCCAAAATTTTAGATGTCCTATTATCTCCAAAGCCAACTAACTTTTGCACCAAACGTGGTCCAGCATCAAGTCTTCTAGCCTCCAGGACTAGTGGGATCACTGCCAAACGTGCAGCAACATTGTCTTGATGATTTCTCACATTCCCTCCATAGCAAATATATCTCCATATTTGAAACTCAGTTCAGCAAGCCTCTGTGAACACCAAGAGAAGTGTCGACTCTCATTATCAGCAACATGAGCAAAATCCGCAAAGAACCCCTCCCCAAGAAGATCACTATAGGGAGAAAATCGAACAACAGTGTCCCAAGCCAAATCAATTGCATTAAGCTCCACATGTGCTAAATTATGAAGTAAATAAGCATTCAAAGGCAAACCCGAATGTTTAGGAGCAGGAATTTCCCTAGGGGAAACAAGTATAGGTTTTTTTCTGGTCGGGCAGGTCGAGACGGAGGATCGGAGAGGCCAATAGGAACATTGTGGCGGCGCCAGAGGGAGTAAGCGACGTGGGAGAGATGGGACTTGGTGAGAGGGTCGGTAGTAGTGGTTTTGAACATTGATCAAGTGCTGCCTGTGATATGGTAATAGCATAGCCCAAAATAGTTTATCGTATTGGTTACGTGTGGCTCGTACTGCTGTTTTCTTATTGAACTTCCATTTGAAATTTCTGTTGCAGGATGATTTCACAGGTTTTCAGTGGGTACTATGGATGGAAATCAACACAAACTGATGGGAGATTTGCAGCCCTCGTCATTGACGAATCAAGGATTCTTCATTGAGCATACTTAGCTTCTTCGCAGTAGTGTACTGCAACTCTTTACACAGGATGTCTACCCCCTTTTGTGAATACCATAGCCTTAGAGTTTTCATTTGTACCCTTGGCATTTTGGTTTTTTCTCTGATGTATCTCACACGATAATTAATGTCGCGACTTTCTTTTATGCAGGAAGTGATTAATGTGGTGCACATGCTCGCGGTTGGTGGCTACGCAGAACGTGAATCATGTATTGTACTACTGTTGCCGCAATTGAACGAAAGTCGGTTTTTTGCATGGCATCACTTGGAAGCCAGCTGCCGCTCACTGTTTTATACGGTAGCTGCGTAAAATTTCGCACTTGTATTATGAGGCAAAGTGCGTATTAGTATGACAGTTTTTTTTATATTGCAGGTGCTGCAGTCAAAACGGCTCTTGTCATTGCTAATTGAATTGGTGTGCGGAATCAATGTTTGTATCGCAATTTGGACGTCAAGACTTTCGTTGCACGCCTAGGACCATGGTTTTCTTCCTGCTACAAGCTCTAAGAGTACCACACCGAAGCTGTATACGTCGCTTTTCTCGTCGACCTTCAATGTGTATGCATACTCTGGAGCTATGTATCCATAGGAACCTCCAATAGCAGACATGCATTCAGAAGTTCCAGAATCTTGCCAGAACTTAGCAAGTCCAAAATCAGCAACATGGGCTTCAAAACTTGTATGAAGTAAGATATTGTTTGATTGCACGTCACGATGAACAATAAGTGTGGTGAACGATCATGATGTAGATAACAAAGACCCTTGGCAGATTCCACAGCAATTTTATACCTTGTATCCCAATGCAAATGACCACCTTTCTTACCATGAAGAACTTCACCTAAACTTCCGTTAGGCATGTACTCGTGAGGTTTCTTTTGGCTAGAGTTCCTCATTGTTTTATTATTATTATTGCTCATTGAATGATGGATCTTGGGTCCTTCCTATTGGAAATGATCTTTTTGAATTTGTAACTTAGATTATTCCCATTATTTGTAGACTCTGTATGAATGGATCTTAGGAGAAGATAATGATATGTATTTGAATGGAAATTATGAATGGGATTTGAGATTTGAAAATGAAATAGGTTATGACTTGAACTTGAGTCGAACGTGAAATGGGATTATTAATTAAAATTTGGAAAGAAATTGAAAGAAAATATGGATTTGAGCGAAGTTGAAAAGGAAATTGAAATTTGAACAACTGAATGGAATTTGAAATTGGATAAAAACTAGAAGATGAAATCTTGGCATTAAATTGAAACTTGGATTGAATTTAAAAAAGAGATGAAACTTGAATTGGATTAAAACGAAACTGGAAACGGATTGGATTAAATCTTGAGTGGAATTTGAATCTTGCATTTGGAAAGGCATGAAATTTGAAACCTTGAATTGACTATGCGAAATTAACACCAGATTCTGATTCCATCTTGAAATAGTCCAAAATGGAAAAGAAAGTTTGAATTCTCCTATGACACATAGTTAGGACTTGTGAATGACTTGAAAAGGTTGACCAAATGTTTTGACTTCTGATGGCTCTGCAACTTGACTTCAATGAAATAAATCTCCCTTCTTGACAAAGACTAATAATCCGATCCACACACAAATGACCTAAAATGGCACATAAACTCTAGCCGGATCGCCATGTGCACACCACTTAAATCCATGCTTCCCGAAAATAATCCCTTGTCATTAAATCAAAACCCTGGATCTCCATACGTATTATACCTTAATCTTGACCAAATAAAACTCAAATGGGGTCTGACTCGCTTTTCTTCAACCTCATGATAGAAGTAACATATATTTTTTTTGATTTTTCTGCCCCTGACAACCACATATGCTTATCTGTTTGTCTTCAAGGATCTTGACTTGTCTCTGATAAGGGTAACCACTTGGTGACTTGAATATAACCTCCTTGATCAGGTTAAAAACCATTGGTAATTTTTTGTTAGACACACATTTCTTGATCCCCTGTGAAATGCAAAATGCTATGCAATGCAATGCTT
Organism: Lathyrus sativus; assembly: GCA_963859935.3. Taxonomy (NCBI): domain Eukaryota; kingdom Viridiplantae; phylum Streptophyta; class Magnoliopsida; order Fabales; family Fabaceae; genus Lathyrus; species Lathyrus sativus. Next base: position 28,522 of record CAWUDS030004716.1, on the reverse strand, counting down.
ATGCATATGCTGATGCAATGAAATAAAACATAAGCCAGAGAGGTCGGTCAAATTTTGGGGTACAACAGCTGCCCCTATTCAAACGACTTAGACCTGAAGGGATGAAAGGTAAGCGACTTTCATACAATCAAGGTAAAAGACGGTTGAATACCCAAGGACCCGGAAATTTGACAACCGTGGAACGAACTTCTGACATCGCCGCCAGGAACCCATATTAAATGAAAGGTCTGACCTCGCCGTCAGCTCCTTTAACAGCATCTAACCTCGCTGTCAGATCTCAGCGTCAAAATTATAAATCAACTGACTTTATCGTCAATTTTTCACACTGAATTTTAAAAACCCCTGACTTCGCCTATCAGCTCTTCAAAATAATCTTCTGACTTCGCCGTCATTTTTACAACATTTTCTGACTTCGCTGTCAAAATTTTCTTTAAAATCGTCTTCTGACTTCTCCGTCAATCCTCAGAATAATCTGACCTCGCCGTCAGTCGTAAATCAAGTAAACATCTGACCTCGCCGTCAATTCTCACATAACCTGACTTTTCCGTCATCTCTTAAAACAATCTTCTGACTTCGCCGTCATTTCCAACAGTTTTGACTTCGCCGTCAATTCTTAAAATAATCGGTAAAAGCATCTGACCTCACGGTCAGGCCTCGACATTAAGTCGGTAAAAAGATCTAACCTCGCCGTCAGTCCTCTGTTAAATACAAACAGATATTGGATCCAAAGATACGATCCTCCGACATCGCTGTCAAGACAAAACCCAACATCGCCGTTGGAAGAACCAAACTACCTGACATCGCCGCCAAGAACAAACATCTAGCATCGCTGCTAAAGAATCAAACCACTCGACCTCGCCGCCGGAAACAAACACCCAACCTCGCCGTTGAACAAACAAATCACTCTGACATCGCCGCCAGAGACAAACATCCAACATCGCCGTTGGAAAAGTACACTTACTTTTGACATCGCCGTCAAAACAAACTTTCAACATCGCCGCTGAAAAACTAAATCATCTGACATCGCCGCCAGAAACAAACTTCTCAACATCGCCGTTGAACAAACAAATCACTCTGACATCGCCGCCAGAAACAAACATCCAACCTCGCCGCTGGGAAAACAAAGCATCTGACATCGCCGTCAGGAACGAACTTTCAACATCGCCGCTGAAGAGTACAATTACTTTCAACACCGCCGTCAAAACAAACTTCTCAACATCGCCGTTGAACAAACAAATCACTCTGACATCGCCGCCAGAAACAAACATTCAACATCGTCGCTGAACAAACAAATCACTCTGACATCGCCGCCAGTAACAAACATTCAACATCGCCGCTGAAGAGTACAAATCACTCTGACATCGCCGCCAGTAACAAACATTCAACATCGCTGCTGAAGAGTACAAATCACTCTGACATCGCCGCCAGTAACAAACATTCAACATCGCCGCTGAAGAGTACAAATCACTCTGACATCGCCGCCAGAAACAAACATCCAACCTCGCCGCTGAACAAACAAATCACTCTGACATCGCCGCCAGAAACAAACATCCAACATCGCCGCTGAACAAACAAATCAGATTATTGACATCGCCGTCAAACCTTCGCTAAATTTAAGCGAGCAACGAGATTCGAACGAATTTAAGACCATCCTTTGGTGACAATCACAAAAGAAATCTGCTGGGGAGACAGCATGAGCTGGGGTGTAGCCAACACAAGGGCGAAGATACTAGTCATCTGCGGGACTCACTTGAAACAAAAGGGTAACGACTCAGCTTATGTTTCACATGCATATGTTTGGATATGACGAAATGCTCCATACGAGATGGGAATGCTTCGCGTTTGGGTAGATGCTATGCATGTGTGTAGATGCAAATGAACCACTTTAACAAAATAAATGCTAAAGAGAAAGAGCCCACTCCGTTGTGTCAGAGCTAGGCACGCTTAGCGCAAACAAACTTATGCTGGGGAATACAAGCCCTGGATGGCTTCCGATAAAAAACTTCTGGGTAAAACTGCTCCGCTAAGAACAAAACCACTCCGCTGGGGATCCAAATCAAACTCTGCTGCGGAAAACGTCCCGAATGGCCTATCAGCCTACAACTCTTTTGGGGAACAAACAACTTGACTGGAGACAACCACTCCACTCTGGCGGGGAAATCAGCTATGAATGATTAGCCAAAATAACTCTACTGGGGAAACACAGCAGATTGCTGAGGAATAGCTCCATTCTGTCGGAGATTGAATCCGCTATTTGCTAGGGATATTGAATAAGACTTACTGGGAGCTTATCCCACACTTATCTCTGCTGGGGATGGAGATGAACGATCTCTGAGTCAGTTCCACTCTGTGGGGAGGAAAATTAATTCCGCTGACTTGGCTTTAGATAAGGAGGGAATCAACATCAATCTCTGCTTGGGGAAAATGAGAAGTAAACTCAACAATAATCAACTTCCGCTTGAGGAACGAGTCAATGATCTAGGCTCTGATGGGAAAGGAGTCAATTGTTCAGACTCTGTGGGGATAACAATACTGCACTCGCCCCACTGCTGGGGAAATAAACCCAAATCTGCTTCTATAACTCTGATAAGCTCTGAAGATATGGAGAGGAACACATCTCCTTTGTTTACGATTTTGCCCCAGCCTGTGGAACTTTTGTAAAAACCTTCCTCGAAAGGAAACCTGAAATTTCGGTACCCTGATGGCTAGATATGAACTGCCTCAGCGCTTCGAACCCCGAAGAAGTGCTTCAAGTCAATTTCCTTTCTGGATAAGGATAGTTGTCGTGCTCCTGGGGTGGCCTGCCCCAGCTTTGAAGTGATTTTGCCCCTGATTGGCTGAATTGGAGAAGTGCCTTTGACTTCGAGAGATTTACTTAATCTCGACCTGATTGCCCCAGATTAACGGACCTTAGGAAATGGCGGACTCCTTTGATGATCATTTGATATGCCTTGCCCCTGCTCAACGGAGTACTCAGGCGTTCCGCATCTCATCTCGATCGAACTTTCCACTGTTGGAACTCTCCTGATGTCAAGTGCTTACTCACAAGTAAAACAAATCATTTTGCAAAAGATAATGTTAATGCAATGTATATGACAGTTTTTTAAATCCAAGCCTGTTCACTTAAAAAAAAGTTGTGATCTATAGTGAATGAATCACTTATCGGAATGTCAATATCAATACCCCTAGGGTAAGAAAATCCTCTTAGGAGTCAGTTTCGACGCGATCTTTACCGAAGTATGCTTTCGAAACAAACTTGCTTCAATTAGGACTTTTGAAGGTTGTAACGTGGTCAGGTTCACGGTTTAAAAGAAAAGATATAAGGCTCAAAGTTCTGTTTAACCCACCCACTCTCCTTGATATTCTCCGGTCCTACGTTCAGTTAATTCGACACTCGCTCGCCTCTCAGAGGTTGACTGACAGGAGTGATGGTGCAGGAAACCACAAGTTTTCGGAGTGACAGTCACTCGCTTTTCGTCTTTGGTGTCTGGCTCACACGACTTGTTCTTCGTCATTTTTTTATATTTCCCTATTTTTGCCTGGACTGACTCTTTTGAGTACATCTTCTGATTTCAAAGTCCAGCGGGATGCCCTAATTTTAGCCTAAGTCGTTTGTTTTCAAGATTCGACCTAGCGGGCTTCTTATTTCTTTCTTTTCTTTTTCTTTTTCGAAACAAATCGTGTGACACCGGCTGGTCCGACTTGTTGAAAGGGTGGTGACCGTTCCACTCCTTGGTCAGTAATGGATAACCACTGTGGTTCTTTAGGTACGACCTATATAGAGGTGATTGATCCTTGAATGGGAACAACCCTTTACGCAATTTGGATATTTAGTCGAATTAACTGACACCTACCCTGCCCCAGGTTAAGATTGAGGGTTTTTCGCTTTCGGAAAGAAACTCCTACTACTAGGCTCAAAGGGATTAACAAGGGATTATCTTCCTTATATCTCCGGTGTTTAGGAATTTGAAACAATGCCTGTACATCATCAGCAGAGATTTTATTCAAAAGCATACATTCGGAAGCTTGCGTCTTTAAACTTCGTCATCCTCCCTCAAGAAATTCTGCTTAAACAAGCGTTTGACATTAATGGAAAAGCAATATTGAGTGAACACGAATGGATTTAATCGAAACATGCATATTCATTTCATTATCATTGTCAATCGAAAACAAACACGTCTTACAAATGAAATTTGCAAATAAGTTCACACTTAAACAGAAAAGAAACTACAAATGCAAAGGAATAACATGATAGAAAGATTGCCAGCTTCGGAACTGGGCTTTCAGGTCTTGACTTGCTGCTGAACCAACCATCTTTAGAATTGTTCGTCAAAGTCATCCTGATAATCTTCTGAACACCCGCTCTCGGTGAATCCCTCCATAACATTAGCTGCCGAACCCATATGACTGGACGAAGGAAGATCATTGATCTGGATACCCTGAGGTGTGATTGAGAACATGTTGGAGTCAAGCAGTGTTTGAATCTTGCTTCTCAGCACCTTACAGTCTTCAGTTGAATGCCCCTGTGCCCCAACATGGTACTCACAGCGGGCGTTGACATCAAAATCTGAAGGATGTGGAGAAGTCTCTGGATCAATATTTTTCGGCACTATCAATCCATATGTGATCAAGTCTGGCAATATCTGACTGTATGACAACGACGAATGGGTGAACTGCCTCTTTGGCTTCCTTGGTCTTCGTCGGGCGTGCTGACGCGGCGGATGACAGTATGAATGTTAACTATGAACAGTTGAAACATATGGAGATCGAATTTGAGGTATCAGTGACTCCCTTTGTTCAGGAACTTTCATCCTCAGGCTTGGCCTAGGAACGGGCAATAGCTGCGGGCAGGAAGACTCTAAGGCCACAGATTGCAAGACAGGTTCCTGACCTGATGCGACTTCAGGGGGGAGAATAGGAACATCCACATCTTCTGGAATAAGACCATTGCTCGGCATGAACTCAAATGCTCTTGAATCGATTAAATCCTGAACCTTGTGCTTAAAGGCTTTGCAATTTTCGATACTATGCCCTGGTGCCCCATAATGGAAATCACAATGGGCTCTTTTATCATAGCCTTGTGGTGGCTTACCGGCAAGTGGAGACATAGTCCGGAGTTTAACCAATCGAAGTTGAAGCAAGAGTTGCAACAACTGAGCATAAGTCATAGGGATCTGGTTGAACATTCTGTCGGACTGCTTCGTCCTTTGAGCATACCTCATAATCCTAGGATTGTCTCGGGAAACAGGAAGTAGTTGTTGGCGAGGAAATACTGGAACCTCAGGTTGTGTAAGATATCTTTGAGGCACTTCACGCCTTGGGAGAGGTTCCATATGTAAAGGTGGAATGGCCATCTCTACCGCAGCTTCGGGCACATGATCGCCTTCCTTTCTCAACACATTTCTCATGACTTCTGTTATCAGGCCCATCTGAGTCTTCAACTGATGGACTTCTTCTCTAAGCACTTTCTGATCCTGAAACAAAACTTGCATGTCCGTCATGAATTGTCCCATTTGGCTTCGGATTCCCCTCAACTCTTCTCGAATTTGTTCCATAGTTGTCTCTGTTGATTTTCTTTTGGTGGAATGATCTTCAATTCTGGAACAAGCCGGATGGAAAACCACATGAAGCAATTACGTCCACAAAATTAGAACACCTCTATGCAAATGAATAATGATGCAATATGCAAGACATGCAAAAAAAAAATGCAAATGAATATGAAAATGCAACAGGGGATCAAACGTTGTTGTGTTGTTGACGGTGACGGACCAGCGCTTCGCCTTGAGACCAAACAACATTAGTACAAGGATCCTACTGTAACTGTTCATACTGACAAACGGGTAGGATGAAGGTCAAAGTTTTTCCTGCAAGGCAGCACGACGAGATACCTCTCACCTCGGGTGAGCAATCTATTGGTTTAAGAGGGTATTCCAAAGGCTTTTCAAACAAAGTCCCATGCACTAACCCTCAAAAGTTTCCCATCATAACGACTACTCGTAAGACGGTGATCCTTTCAAAAGGATGAACACAGAGTTATGTTTCAGCAACCTTCGGAATAAAGGTTCTACAAAAGGTCCTCAGAATCGCGGACTCTCAAGTTGAAGATAAGAACGCCATTACGACTACACGTAAGACATAATTATTCCAACGGAGTCTCATCTGAGCGGTGAGATTCAATCCAACTCAACGAGTCCTAAGTCTCGCAAATCAGAAAGAATCCACCTCCTAACTTAGTGTGTATGCCCGAAAGCTCGGGTAGAAAGCTTTATCCTCACAAACCAAACCAAATGAACCCAACAAGTTAGAAAGAAACATAACCATAAAATAAATAGCAAAACAAATAAAGCACAAATGCGACAAACAAAATAGGCGTGGCTTGCTAGGATTCCCCAGCAGAGTCGCCAGCTGTCGCTACTCGAAAAAATGCATCGCGCAACGACGGGGAGGCGAAAAAGATAGACAGAAGAGTCGCCACCGAACTTTATTTATCCCATGAGGGGAAAGGAAAATATCGAGAAAACCTTAAGAAAGAAATGGATAAGATGGTCTCGCGACCAAGAACGGGTTCGGAAGCCGGTTATGCGAAGGGAAGGTATTAGCACCCCTCGCATCCATCGTACTCGATGGGAACCTTTTGTTTGTCGATGTGTGAATTTATTTGCTTAAATATTATGCTATAAAAGTGTTTTCCAAAGGGTAAAAGAAGGGTTAGAAACAATAAAGTTAGGAGGAAAGAGAGAACGGGGAAGAAAAGGGAAAGAACAGACTCGGTAGGACTTCGCAGTCCTATGCCTACGTATTCTCAATAGATGTGAGAAAGTCAGAGTCGACGTAGTTCGGGAAACTACGGGTGATAGGGGGGATTGTGCTCGCCAAGACATCGCCATCTTGTGCCTACGTATTCTCATCTGGTATGAGAAATCAGAGCAGCCGTAGTTCGGCCAACTACGGGTGAAAGGTGAAAAAGGGAGCTCGCCAAGACATCGCCGTCTTGTGCCTACGTATTCTCATCTGACATGAGAAATCAGAGCAAACGTAGTTCGTGCTAACAATGTGTTGATGTTTTTTATGGATGATGCTATCGTGCACATTTTAGCAGTTAAGTGTTTCGCTGCTCGCTCGTTGGAGACTTAGGCGTTACCTGTTTGCGGTAGAACGGACGTAACATTTCCTTTTTGAAATGATTAGGTTTTCGCCACGCGAGGCAAGAAGTCACGTTTGATTTGTTGAATTGTTTTTAGGGGGCGAGACATGTCCTCGGATAGTAACCCCTAAGGGTGGTACCCAATTCGTTATCTCAAAGTTTTTGTTATAAAAAGGTGTGGCGAACGAGGCGTCTTCGTATTGAAAGACGAGTATCAAGACCACACACACTACAGTGAGTATCCTGACACTCGGAGAGGAAGAAGACTACACTCAATCCTCTCTCTTTAGTTCAACACAAAGAGAATTTCATTCTCTTATTAAAGATGTTTTTGGTTTTGAATGGTAAGTGCTTTGCGACAGAGAACCCTACGATAAACGTCAGCACTCAGGATAGGAGAAGGCCTACGCCTAACCACTCCACGACCATTCAAGTTTTTGTTATAAAAAGATTTGAAAATGCACTCGGTACAGGACCGAGGTTTTAAGTGTGAAAGGGTTGCGGAAGGAAGTTGTGAAGGCGAGATGGTGGAAGAAGTCGCGTCTTCGTATTGAAAGACGAATATCAAGACCACCCTCACTACAGTGGGCATCCCAACATTCGTAGAGGAAGAGGTCTACACCTAATCCTCTCTTTTTAATTCAATACAAAGAGAAATTGATTCTTTATTGAAAGAGATTTTGAAAATGCGCTCGGCGCGGGGCCGAGGTTTTAGGAGAAAAATGGTTTGAAAATGTACTCGGTGCGAAGCCGAGGTTTTAGGAGAGAAGGATATGGATGAGTGCGAAGAATACGAGCGTCTTCGCATTGAAAGACGAGTGTCAAAACCACCCACACTACAGTGAGCATCTCGACACTCGGAGAGGGAGAAAGTCTACACTTAATCCCCTCTTTTTAATTCAATACAAAGATAATTTGATTTTGAAAATTGTTTGACAAAGTTTTTGAATCGAGTCGGGACAAGTAATGAAGAGAGAAAAGAGGTGGTCTCAGATCCAACATTACTTATCAATAATTTGACTGGTAATGAATTACGGAGGTCTCGTCATCAACCAAAACAAATGAAAATGTGACAAAATGCCCAATAACAAAAGAGAAATAGAATTTAACTTCTAATAATATAAAATGCTCTTATTTAAATAGAAAAGTTAGTGCTAACTTATAAATAAAATAAAATAGAAAATAAATCTAATGTTCTAAGGGAAATAAAATACATAAATTTTAAAATAAAATATAATATATATATATATATATATATATATATATATATATATATATATATATATATATATATATATATATATATATATATATATATATATATATATATATATATATATATATATATATATATATATATATATATATATATATATATATATATATATATATATATATATATATATATATATATATATATATATATATATATATATATATATATATATATATATATATATATATATATATATATATATATATATATATAAAAGGTAAAACTTAAAATAATAATAATATATATATAATAAACATTTACATATCAAAAAAGTTTAAGAAAGAAAATAGAGGGTGAATAAGTTGAATCAGGGGGGCTTGAGTAAAAAAAAGTGGGCTTAAGGCTTGAGAAGCCCAAAACGAAACTAACCAGGGGGCGTGGGTAATGGAAAACGGAGGGTGTAGACTGAAGAGGAGACCATGGGCCTGGCCCATTTATGAATATGAAAGACCATCAAGGATAGGTTTGTGTCACAAGGGCAACATCAGAGAAAAATGAAATTTGATTGTCCTTTCACCTCCTTTCCAACGCATCGTAAGCTGTTTACGCTATCACACCAAACCTCCCACATTTCAACGCAAATCAAACTCCCTTGAAACTCACTCGCAAGAGAATCGGAGTCCAACGTCCTTGACGGCAATGAATCGACAAAAGGAAACCAGATCCCAATTTTCAAGTACCATTTCTTCTTTCTACGTTTGTTTTGCGTCCACATCTTGTGCGAGCTACATTCCAAATTTTCTCCTCCATTATTGTGGTGAACGATTGTTATGGTTGTGAAGGAGGTCATAGAATGGTTTTCGGTTTGTGGGTCGTTTGCATTTTTGGGTTTCAAGTTTGATGAAGTTTGAAGATGTTGATGAAGTGGGTTTATGAAAGGATCGCGAGTTTTTTTTCTTTGGGTCGGAGAAGATGACGGAAATGGCGGAGTCGCGGGTTGTATTGGAAAGGTTTTTTTAGGGCGAGATGGTTGAGGCGTTTTGGATGTGAGTTTCGGATTGGATGCTGTTGTTGATTTGGGAGGCTATTGATGTTCGATTCATGGAGGATTCGAAGAAGATTTATGGAGTTGCAAGTTGGGTGAAGATGGCTTTAAACAGGTTTTCGGTTGGAATTGAGGAAAGTGTTTATGGGTTTTAGGTGTCGTTGATGTTGGAGAAGAGCAGGGCAGCGGTCGGTTAAGATTCAGAAATGGTGATTTGGTGAGGGTTTGAAGTGTTGATTGTGAGTTCGAGCTGGAAATGAGTTATGCTGCGAAATTAGACACGGTGGCTCGGCGGTGACAATCTGTCGGTACTCGCTTCGTCCCCTTTCTGTTGCTTATCTTCTTCCTTTTTGAGATTATGAGTGGATGAATGTTTTGGTTTCTAAAGAATTTTTTTCTTCTTGTTATGTCGAAAAGAGTTACGGTATGACAAATGAAGGAGATGAATAGAGGTTTAAAGATGTGGTTTCGGTTTTGTTGGAGATTGAGAGGGTTTATGAAACATGTTTCTGGGTTATGGGTTGTTGAAGTTTATGGATGAATGTTTTTTTTTTTGAAGAAAAGGTGTTGAAGGGGGGAGTTCTTGAAGCTCAGTTTTTTGATGGTTAGTGATTGCTGCTCCTTTTCTGTCTTGTTGTAGCAGGATATGAGCTATCTTTTTTCAAATGTTGTCTGGTGTGAATTTTTTTGTGCAGTAATAGCAGAGCTGCTGTTTTAGTGCAAGGTTTTGTCTGTCGGTACGGTTGTGCAGAAGTTGTCTGGAGTGGGCTGGCTGTTTTGTTTTGCAGGCTGTTGTTTTGTAGTGGTGTGTGAAGAGCATTGGCTGGTTGTGCAAAGATAGCAGAATGGTTTTTTTGAAGTTTTGTATTGGTTTTCTTTTGTAGGGACTGATGGAATTAATTTGTGGTTCATTCTTTTGACAGATAGAAAGAAACCCGCAAAGCTCCACTGCTACATGTGCAACTTCTTCTTCAGCAATTCTAGCCAAAATTTTAGATGTCCTATTATCTCCAAAGCCAACTAACTTTTGCACCAAACGTGGTCCAGCATCAAGTCTTCTAGCCTCCAGGACTAGTGGGATCACTGCCAAACGTGCAGCAACATTGTCTTGATGATTTCTCACATTCCCTCCATAGCAAATATATCTCCATATTTGAAACTCAGTTCAGCAAGCCTCTGTGAACACCAAGAGAAGTGTCGACTCTCATCATCAGCAACATGAGCAAAATCCGCAAAGAACCCCTCCCCAAGAAGATCACTATAGGGAGAAAATGGAACAACAGTGTCCCAAGCCAAATCAATTGCATTAAGCTCCACATGTGCTAAATTATGAAGTAAATAAGCATTCAAAGGCAAACCCGAATGTTTAGGAGCAGGAATTTCCCTAGGGGAAACAAGTATAGGTTTTTTTCTGGTCGGGCAGGTCGAGACGGAGGATCGGAGAGGCCAATAGGAACATTGTGGCGGCGCCAGAGGGAGTAAGCGACGTGGGAGAGATGGGACTTGGTGAGAGGGTCGGTAGTAGTGGTTTTGAACATTGATCAAGTGCTGCCTGTGATATGGTAATAGCATAGCCCAAAATAGTTTATCGTATTGGTTACGTGTGGCTCGTACTGCTGTTTTCTTATTGAACTTCCATTTGAAATTTCTGTTGCAGGATGATTTCACAGGTTTTCAGTGGGTACTATGGATGGAAATCAACACAAACTGATGGGAGATTTGCAGCCCTCGTCATTGACGAATCAAGGATTCTTCATTGAGCATACTTAGCTTCTTCGCAGTAGTGTACTGCAACTCTTTACACAGGATGTCTACCCCCTTTTGTGAATACCATAGCCTTAGAGTTTTCATTTGTACCCTTGGCATTTTGGTTTTTTCTCTGATGTATCTCACACGATAATTAATGTCGCGACTTTCTTTTGTGCAGGAAGTGATTAATGTGGTGCACATGCTCGCGGTTGGTGGCTACGCAGAACGTGAATCATGTATTGTACTACTGTTGCCGCAATTGAACGAAAGTCGGTTTTTTGCATGGCATCACTTGGAAGCCAGCTGCCGCTCACTGTTTTATACGGTAGCTGCGTAAAATTTCGCACTTGTATTATGAGGCAAAGTGCGTATTAGTATGACAATTTTTTTTATATTGCAGGTGCTGCAGTCAAAACGGCTCTTGTCATTGCTAATTGAATTGGTGTGCGGAATCAATGTTTGTATCGCAATTTGGACGTCAAGACTTTCGTTGCACGCCTAGGACCATGGTTTTCTTCCTGCTACAAGCTCTAAGAGTACCACACCGAAGCTGTATACGTCGCTTTTCTCGTCGACCTTCAATGTGTATGCATACTCTGGAGCTATGTATCCATAGGAACCTGCAATAGCAGACATGCATTCAGAAGTTCCAGAATCTTGCCAGAACTTAGCAAGTCCAAAATCAGCAACATGGGCTTCAAAACTTGTATCAAGTAAGATATTGTTTGATTGCACGTCACGATGAACAATAAGTGTGGTGAACGATCATGATGTAGATAACAAAGACCCTTGGCAGATTCCACAGCAATTTTATACCTTGTATCCCAATGCAAATGACCACCTTTCTTACCATGAAGAACTTCACCTAAACTTCCGTTAGGCATGTACTCGTGAGGTTTCTTTTGGCTAGAGTTCCTCATTGTTTTATTATTATTATTGCTCATTGAATGATGGATCTTGGGTCCTTCCTATTGGAAATGATCTTTTTGAATTTTTAACTTAGATTATTCCCATTATTTGTAGACTCTGTATGAATGGATCTTAGGAGAAGATAATGATATGTATTTGAATGGAAATTATGAATGGGATTTGAGATTTGAAAATGAAATAGGTTATGACTTGAACTTGAGTCGAATGTGAAATGGGATTATTAATTAAAATTTGGAAAGAAAATATGGATTTGAGCGAAGTTGAAAAGGAAATTGAAATTTGAACAACTGAATGGAATTTGAAATTGGATAAAAACTAGAAGATGAAATCTTGGCATTAAATTGAAACTTGGATTGAATTTAAAAAAGAGATGAAACTTGAATTGGATTAAAACGAAACTGGAAACGGATTGGATTAAATCTTGAGTGGAATTTGAATCTTGCATTTGGAAAGGCATGAAATTTGAAACCTTGAATTGACTATGCGAAATTAACACCAGATTCTGATTCCATCTTGAAATAGTCCAAAATGGAAAAGAAAGTTTGAATTCTCCTATGACACATAGTTAGGACTTGTGAATGACTTGAAAAGGTTGACCAAATGTTTTGACTTCTGATGGCTCTGCAACTTGACTTCAATGAAATAAATCTCCCTTCTTGACAAAGACTAATAATCCGATCCACACACAAATGACCTAAAATGGCACATAAACTCTAGCCGGATCGCCATGTGCACACCACTTAAATCCATGCTTCCCGAAAATAATCCCTTGTCATTAAATCAAAACCCTGGATCTCCATACGTATTATACCTTAATCTTGACCAAATAAAACTCAAATGGGGTCTGACTCGCTTTTCTTCAACCTCATGATAGAAGTAACATATATTTTTTTTGATTTTTCTGCCCCTGACAACCACATATGCTTATCTGTTTGTCTTCAAGGATCTTGACTTGTCTCTGATAAGGGTAACCACTTGGTGACTTGAATATAACCTCCTTGATCAGGTTAAAAACCATTGGTAATTTTTTGTTAGACACACATTTCTTGATCCCCTGTGAAATGCAAAATGCTATGCAATGCAATGCTTATGCATATGCTGATGCAATGAAATAAAACATAAGCCAGAGAGGTCGGTCAAATTTTGGGGTACAACAGCTGCCCCTATTCAAACGACTTAGACCTGAAGGGATGAAAGGTAAGCGACTTTCATACAATCAAGGTAAAAGACGGTTGAATACCCAAGGACCTGGAAATTTGACAACCGTGGAACGAACTTCTGACATCGCCGCCAGGCACCCATATTAAATGAAAGGTCTGACCTCGCCGTCAGCTCCTTTAACAGCATCTAACCTCGCTGTCAGATCTCAGCGTTAAAATTATAAATCAACTGACTTTATCGTCAATTTTTCACACTGAATTTTAAAAACCCCTGACTTCGCCTGTCAGCTCTTCAAAATAATCTTCTGACTTCGCCGTCATTTTTACAACATTTTCTGACTTCGCCGTCAAAATTTTCTGTAAAATCGTCTTCTGACTTCTCCGTCAATCCTCAGAATAATCTGACCTCGCCGTCAGTCGTAAATCAAGTAAACATCTGACCTCGCCGTCAATTCTCACATAACCTGACTTTGCCGTCATCTCTTAAAACAATCTTCTGACTTCGCCGTCATTTCCAACAGTTTTGACTTCGCCGTCAATTCTTAAAATAATCGGTAAAAGCATCTGACCTCACGGTCAGGCCTCGACATTAAGTCGGTAAAAAGATCTAACCTCGCCGTCAGTCCTCTGTTAAATACAAACAGATATTGGATCCAAAGATACGATCCTCCGACATCGCTGTCAAGACAAAACCCAACATCGCCGTTGGAAGAACCAAACTACCTGACATCGCCGCCAAGAACAAACATCTAGCATCGCTGCTAAAGAATCAAACCACTCGACCTCGCCGCCGGAAACAAACACCCAACCTCGCCGTTGAACAAACAAATCACTCTGACATCGCCGCTAGAGACAAACATCCAACATCGCCGTTGGAAAAGTACACTTACTTTTGACATCGCCGTCAAAACAAACTTTCAACATCGCCGCTGAAAAACTAAATCATCTGACATCGCCGCCAGAAACAAACTTCTCAACATCGCCGTTGAACAAACAAATCACTCTGACATCGCCGCCAGAAACAAACATCCAACCTCGCCGCTGGGAAAACAAAGCATCTGACATCGCCGTCAGGAACGAACTTTCAACATCGCCGCTGAAGAGTACAATTACTTTCAACACCGCCGTCAAAACAAACTTCTCAACATCGCCGTTGAACAAACAAATCACTCTGACATCGCCGCCAGAAACAAACATTCAACATCGCCGCTGAACAAACAAATCACTCTGACATCGCCGCCAGTAACAAACATTCAACATCGCCGCTGAAGAGTACAAATCACTCTGACATCGCCGCCAGTAACAAACATTCAACATCGCTGCTGAAGAGTACAAATCACTCTGACATCGCCGCCAGTAACAAACATTCAACATCGCTGCTGAAGAGTACAAATCACTCTGACATCGCCGCCAGAAACAAACATCCAACCTCGCCGCTGAACAAACAAATCACTCTGACATCGCCGCCAGAAACAAACATCCAACATCGCCGCTGAACAAACAAATCAGATTATTGACATCGCCGTCAAACCTTCACTAAATATAAGCGAGCAACGAGATTCGAACGAATTTAAGACCATCCTTTGGTGACAATCACAAAAGAAATCCGCTGGGGAGACAGCATGAGCTGGGGTCTAGCCAACACAAGGGCGAAGATACTAGTCATCTGCGGGACTCACTTGAAACAAAAGGGTAACGACTCAGCTTATGTTTCACATGCATATGTTTGGATATGACGAAATGCTCCATACGAGATGGGAATGCTTCGCGTTTGGGTAGATGCTATGCATGTGTGTAGATGCAAATGAACCACTTTAACAAAATAAATGCTAAAGAGAGAGAGCCCACTCCGTTGTGTCAGAGCTAGGTACGCTTAGCGCAAACAAACTTATGCTGGGGAATACAAGCCCTGGATGGCTTCCGATAAAAAACTTCTGGGTAAAACTGCTCCGCTAAGAACAAAACCACTCCGCTGGGGATCCAAATCAAACTCTGCTGCGGAAAACGTCCCGAATGGCCTATCAGCCTACAACTCTTTTGGGGAACAAACAACTTGACTGGAGACAACCACTCCACTCTGGCGGGGAAATCAGCTATGAATGATTAGCCAAAATAACTACTGGGGAAACACAGCAGATTACTAAGGAATAGCTCCATTCTGTCGGAGATTGAATCCGCTATTTGCTAGGGATATTGAATAAGACTTACTGGGAGCTTATCCCACACTTATCTCTGCTGGGGATGGAGATGAATGATCTCTGAGTCAGTTCCACTCTGTGGGGAGGAAAATTAATTCCGCTGACTTGGCTTTAGATAAGGAGGGAATCAACATCAATCTCTGCTTGGGGAAAATGAGAAGTAAACTCAACAATAATCAACTTCCGCTTGAGGAACGAGTCAATGGTCTAGGCTCTGATGGGAAAGGAGTCAATTGTTCAGACTCTGTGGGGATAACAATACTGCACTCGCCCCACTGCTGGGGAAATAAACCCAAATCTGCTTCTATAACTCTGATAAGCTCTGAAGATATGGAGAGGAACACATCTCCTTTGTTTACGATTTTGCCCCAGCCTGTGGAACTTTTGTAAAAACCTTCCTCGAAAGGAAACCTGAAATTTCGGTACCCTGATGGCTAGATATGAACTGCCTCAGCGCTTCGAACCCCGAAGAAGTGCTTCAAGTCAATTTCCTTTCTGGATAAGGATAGTTGTCGTGCTCCTGGGGTGGCCTGCCCCAGCTTTGAAGTGATTTTGCCCCTAATTGGCTGAATTGGAGAAGTGCCTTTGACTTCGAGAGATTTACTTAATCTCGACCTGATTGCCCCGGATTAACGGACCTTAGGAAATGGCGGACTCCTTTGATGATCATTTGATATGCCTTGCCCCTGCTCAACGGAGTACTCAGGCGTTCCGCATCTCATCTCGATCGAACTTTCCACTGTTGGAACTCTCCTGATGTCAAGTGCTTACTCACAAGTAAAACAAATCATTTTGCAAAAGATAATGTTAATGCAATGTATATGACAGTTTTTTAAATCCAAGCCTGTTCACTTAAAAAAAAGTTGTGATCTATAGTGAATGAATCACTTATCGGAATGTCAATATCAATACCCCTAGGGTAAGAAAATCCTCTTAGGAGTCAGTTTTGACGCGATCTTTACCGAAGTATGCTTTCGAAACAAACTTGCTTCAATTAGGACTTTTGAAGGTTGTAACGTGGTCAGGTTCACGGTTTAAAAGAAAAGATATAAGGCTCAAAGTTCTGTTTAACCCACCCACTCTCCTTGATATTCTCCGGTCCTACGTTCAGTTAATTCGACACTCGCTCGCCTCTCAGAGGTTGACTGACAGGAGTGATGGTTCAGGAAACCACAAGTTTTCGGAGTGACAGTCACTCGCTTTTCGTCTTTGGTGTCTGGCTCACACGACTTGTTCTTCGTCATTTTTTTATATTTCCCTATTTTTGCCTGGACTGACTCTTTTGAGTACATCTTCTGATTTCAAAGTCCAGCGGGATGCCCTAATTTTAGCCTAAGTCGTTTGTTTTCAAGATTCGACCTAGCGGGCTTCTTATTTCTTTCTTTTCTTTTTCTTTTTCGAAACAAATCGTGTGACACCGGCTGGTCCGACTTGTTGAAAGGGTGGTGACCGTTCCACTCCTTGGTCAGTAATGGATAACCACTGTGGTTCTTTAGGTACGACCTATATAGAGGTGATTGATCCTTGAATGGGAACAACCCTTTACGCAATTTGGATATTTAGTCGAATTAACTGACACCTACCCTGCCCCAGGTTAAGATTGAGGGTTTTTCGCTTTCGGAAAGAAACTCCTACTACTAGGCTCAAAGGGATTAACAAGGGATTATCTTCCTTATATCTCCGGTGTTTAGGAATTTGAAACAATGCCTGTACATCATCAGCAGAGATTTTATTCAAAAGCATACATTCGGAAGCTTGCGTCTTTAAACTTCGTCATCCTCCCTCAAGAAATTCTGCTTAAACAAGCGTTTGACATTAATGGAAAAGCAATATTGAGTGAACACGAATGGATTTAATCGAAACATGCATATTCATTTCATTATCATTGTCAATCGAAAACAAACACGTCTTACAAATGAAATTTGCAAATAAGTTCACACTTAAACAGAAAAGAAACTACAAATGCAAAGGAATAACATGATAGAAAGATTGCCAGCTTCGGAACTGGGCTTTCAGGTCTTGACTTGCTGCTGAACCAACCATCTTTAGAATTGTTCGTCAAAGTCATCCTGATAATCTTCTGAACACCCGCTCTCGGTGAATCCCTCCATAACATTAGCTGCCGAACCCATATGACTGGACGAAGGAAGATCATTGATCTGGATACCCTGAGGTGTGATTGAGAACATGTTGGAGTCAAGCAGTGTTTGAATCTTGCTTCTCAGCACCTTACAGTCTTCAGTTGAATGCCCCTGTGCCCCAACATGGTACTCACAGCGGGCGTTGACATCAAAATCTGAAGGATGTGGAGAAGTCTCTGGATCAATATTTTTCGGCACTATCAATCCATATGTGATCAAGTCTGGCAATATCTGACTGTATGACAACGACGAATGGGTGAACTGCCTCTTTGGCTTCCTTGGTCTTCGTCGGGCGTGCTGACGCGGCGGATGACAGTATGAATGTTGACTATGAACAGTTGAAACATATGGAGATCGAATTTGAGGTATCAGAGACTCCCTTTGTTCAGGAACTTTCATCCTCAGGCTTGGCCTAGGAACGGGCAATAGCTGCGGGCAGGAAGACTCTAAGGTCACAGATTGCAAGACAGGTTCCTGACCTGATGCGACTTCAGGGGGGAGAATAGGAACATCCACATCTTCTAGAATAAGACCATTGCTCGGCATGAACTCAAATGCTCTTGAATCGATTAAATCCTGAACCTTGTGCTTAAAGGCTTTGCAATTTTCGATACTATGCCCTGGTGCCCCATAATGGAAATCACAATGGGCTCTTTTATCATAGCCTTGTGGTGGCTTACCGGCAAGTGGAGACATAGTCTGGAGTTTAACCAATCGAAGTTGAAGCAAGAGTTGCAACAACTGAGCATAAGTCATAGGGATCTGGTTGAACATTCTGTCGGACTGCTTCGTCCTTTGAGCATACCTCATAATCCTAGGATTGTCTCGGGAAACAGGAAGTAGTTGTTGGCGAGGAAATACTGGAACCTCAGGTTGTGTAAGATATCTTTGAGGCACTTCACGCCTTGGGAGAGGTTCCATATGTAAAGGTGGAATGGCCATCTCTGCCGCAGCTTCGGGCACATGATCGCCTTCCTTTCTCAACACATTTCTCATGACTTCTGTTATCAGGCCCATCTGAGTCTTCAACTGATGGACTTCTTCTCTAAGCACTTTCTGATCCTGAAACAAAACTTGCATGTCCGTCATGAATTGTCCCATTTGGCTTCGGATTCCCCTCAACTCTTCTCGAATTTGTTCCATAGTTGTCTCTGTTGATTTTCTTTTGGTGGAATGATCTTCAATTCTGGAACAAGCCGGATGGAAAACCACATGAAGCAATTACGTCCACAAAATTAGAACACCTCTATGCAAATGAATAATGATGCAATATGCAAGACATGCAAAAAAAAAATGCAAATGAATATGAAAATGCAACAGGGGATCAAACGTTGTTGTGTTGTTGACGGTGACGGGCCAGCGCTTCGCCTTGAGACCAAACAACATTAGTACAAGGATCCTACTGTAACTGTTCATACTGACAAACGGGTAGGATGAAGGTCAAAGTTTTTCCTGCAAGGCAGCACGACGAGATACCTCTCACCTCGGGTGAGCAATCTATTGGTTTAAGAGGGTATTCCAAAGGCTTTTCAAACAAAGTCCCATGCACTAACCCTCAAAAGTTTCCCATCATAACGACTACTCGTAAGACGGTGATCCTTTCAAAAGGATGAACACAGAGTTATGTTTCAGCAACCTTCGGAATAAAGGTTCTACAAAAGGTCCTCAGAATCGCGGACTCTCAAGTTGAAGATAAGAACGCCATTACGACTACACGTAAGACATAATTATTCCAACGGAGTCTCATCTGAGCGGTGAGATTCAATCCAACTCAACGAGTCCTAAGTCTCGCAAATCAGAAAGAATCCACCTCCTAACTTAGTGTGTATGCCCGAAAGCTCGGGTAGAAAGCTTTATCCTCACAAACCAAACCAAATGAACCCAACAAGTTAGAAAGAAACATAACCATAAAATAAATAGCAAAACAAATAAAGCACAAATGCGACAAACAAAATAGGCGTGGCTTGCTAGGATTCCCCAGCAGAGTCGCCAGCTGTCGCTACTCGAAAAAATGCATCGCGCAACGACGGGGAGGCGAAAAAGATAGACAGAAGAGTCGCCACCGAACTTTATTTATCCCATGAGGGGAAAGGAAAATATCGAGAAAACCTTAAGAAAGAAATGGATAAGATGGTCTCGCGACCAAGAACGGGTTCGGAAGCCGGTTATGCGAAGGGAAGGTATTAGCACCCCTCGCATCCATCGTACTCGATGGGAACCTTTTGTTTGTCGATGTGTGAATTTATCTGCTTAAATATTATGCTATAAAAGTGTTTTCCAAAGGGTAAAAGAAGGGTTAGAAACAATAAAGTTAGGAGGAAAGAGAGAACGGGGAAGAAAAGGGAAAGAACAGACTCGGTAGGACTTCGCAGTCCTATGCCTACGTATTCTCAATAGATGTGAGAAAGTCAGAGTCGACGTAGTTCGGGAAACTACGGGTGATAGGGGGGATTGTGCTCGCCAAGACATCGCCATCTTGTGCCTACGTATTCTCATCTGGTATGAGAAATCAGAGCAGCCGTGGTTCGGGCAACTACGGGTGAAAGGTGAAAAAGGGAGCTCGCCAAGACATCGCCGTCTTGTGCCTACGTATTCTCATCTGACATGAGAAATCAGAGCAAACGTAGTTCGTGCTAACAATGTGTTGATGTTTTTTATGGATGATGCTATCGTGCGCATTCTAGCAGTTAAGTGTTTCGCTGCTCGCTCGTTGGAGACTTAGGCGTTACCTGTTTGCGGTAGAACGGACGTAACATATCCTTTTTGAAATGATTAGGTTTTCGCCACGCGAGGCAAGAAGTCACGTTTGATTTGTTGAATTGTTTTTAGGGGGCGAGACATGTCCTCGGATAGTAACCCCTACGGGTGGTACCCAATTCGTTATCTCAAAGTTTTTGTTATAAAAAGGTGTGGCGAACGAGGCGTCTTCGTATTGAAAGACGAGTATCAAGACCACACACACTACAGTGAGTATCCTGACACTCGGAGAGGAAGAAGACTACACTCAATCCTCTCTCTTTAGTTCAACACAAAGAGAATTTCATTCTCTTATTAAAGATGTTTTTGGTTTTGAATGGTAAGTGCTTTGCGACAGAGAACCCTACGATAAACGTCAGCACTCAGGATAGGAGAAGGCCTACGCCTAACCACTCCACGACCATTCAAGTTTTTGTTATAAAAAGATTTGAAAATGCACTCGGTACAGGACCGAGGTTTTAAGTGTGAAAGGGTTGCGGAAGGAAGTTGTGAAGGCGAGATGGTGGAAGAAGTCGCGTCTTCGTATTGAAAGACGAATATCAAGACCACCCTCACTACAGTGGGCATCCCAACATTCGTAGAGGAAGAGGTCTACACCTAATCCTCTCTTTTTAATTCAATACAAAGAGAAATTGATTCTTTATTGAAAGAGATTTTGAAAATGCGCTCGGCGCGGGGCCGAGGTTTTAGGAGAAAAATGGTTTGAAAATGTACTCGGTGCGAAGCCGAGGTTTTAGGAGAGAAGGATATGGATGAGTGCGAAGAATACGAGCGTCTTCGCATTGAAAGACGAGTGTCAAAACCACCCACACTACAGTGAGCATCTCGACACTCGGAGAGGGAGAAAGTCTACACTTAATCCCCTCTTTTTAATTCAATACAAAGATAATTTGATTTTGAAAATTGTTTGACAAAGTTTTTGAATCGAGTCGGGACAAGTAATGAAGAGAGAAAAGAGGTGGTCTCAGATCCAACATTACTTATCAATAATTTGACTGGTAATGAATTACGGAGGTCTCGTCATCAACCAAAACAAATGAAAATGTGACAAAATGCCCAATAACAAAAGAGAAATAGAATTTAACTTCTAATAATATAAAATGCTCTTATTTAAATAGAAAAGTTAGTGCTAACTTATAAATAAAATAAAATAGAAAATAAATCTAATGTTCTAAGGGAAATAAAATACATAAATTTTAAAATAAAATATAATATATATATATATATATATATATATATATATATATATATATATATATATATATATATATATATATATATATATATATATATATATATATATATATATATATATATATATATATATATATATATATATATATATATATATATATATATATATATATATATATATATATATATATATATATATATATATATATATATATATATATATATATATATATATATATATATATATATATATATATATATATATATATATATATATATATATATATATATATATATATATATATATATATATATATATATATATATATATATATATATATATATATATATATATATATATATATATATATATATGTTTATATACATTATGTATTATGATATCGTTTCTCACCCTTCTGCTGTTTTATAATGCTCTATGAGGCATTGCAGATTAGATTGCTGGAGTCTTTGTGAAGCGTGGCTTCATTCTTTTGGGTCGGTCGGCTCTGACATGTAGCACCGGGTAGCTAGGGATTATTTTGATTCTTTTGTGATACATCTATGTTTGTATGTGCTGATGAATGTTGATGAAACATGCTGGATGAATATTGTTTATATTGATGATGTTGTAAATCAACTTGAATGATGTATATGTATGTGATTACATGTTTTAGAGGTTATGAAATATTTAGATGTTTCCGCCTATGTTCTAAATATTTTTCCTTGTGGGTGTTGCCCCGTTGTTGCATATCTGTTGAGCAGGTGTTGTACATGTTGAATTTTTGTATAATGTGGCATGCCTCTTTTATACCGTGATTGTAATTATACTCTGATGATATATTGATTACGTGCCTAAATGATTAATTGTGTTTATTTGGGGGTATAGAAAGGGGGTGTTACAACTAGGAGTTCCTATTCTGGATTAGATGCCTTTTTATCATACTGAAGCTGAACCTAATTTAACTAAGCTTGCTAATGCTCTTCACCTTGATGCTTCAGAGTTAGAAGGGAAGTTGGTTATAAGAAATGAGATGCCTGGATTTCCATTACCTTTCTTGGTTGGTAAAGCTCAACACTTTGCGAAAGAGGGTTGTTGGATTTTCTTTAATGCCATCTTAGCTATGTGCATATATGGTGTAGTTTTGTTTCCGAATATTCCTGACTTTGTGGATTTGGATGCTTTCCACATTTTCATCTCAGGAAATCCTCTGCCTACACTTCTGGGAGATGTTTATCATTCTGTGCATTAAAAGAATGAGAATCGGAGGGGAAAGAATGTGGTTTGTGAGTCACCTTCCCAAGGTTGGTCCTTTTGTTGACACTGCAGGTATCTCTGAGTGGTCAGAGAAACTTATGGGCTTGACTTCTAAGAACATCTTATGGTTTGACAGAGATCAGTTGGGCACAGAGATAATCTTTAGCTGTGGTGGTTTTCCTAACGTCCCGTTGATTGGAAGGAAATGAGGTATTAACTACAACCCAGCTCTGGCAGTGAGGTAGTTTGTGTATTCTCTGAGGGAACCTTCGAAGGAAGAGGAAATACAGGAATCTATGTATTTCACTAGCTTGCTTGAGAATGAAACCCTGATCAGAGTGGAGAAAGCTTGGAACAAGATTCACCATAGAGGGAAGGTTTCTTTGGGTAAGAGCAACAGTATAGCTTTTGAGCCTTATATGGTTTGAATTCAGGAGAGAGCTAGGAGATTATTGATGCCATTTCCAGCTGGTGAGCCTTTATATCCTCGGATGATTGAGGAACCGAGTACTGTTGATATCCAAAGATATAATCAGCTATGGTTTGAGAAGGAGGAGTTGCGTAAGGAAAACGAGGAATTGTAAAAAGAGATTATACAGCTCCGAAGCGAGAGAAATGAAGCCACTTTTTCATCTAAGAAGCAAACTGAATTGGTGAACAAATTGGGTAGAGAGCTAACTGCAGAGATTCGCGCTCGAGAGCGTGTCGGCTTAGATCTGAAGAGCGTTAGTGATATTATTAGTTCCAAGAAGAAAGAGATGGACAAAGCATATGTAGAGATCTCCAAGTTTAATGACCAATGGAATGTCATTCTAACTAACAAGAAAGAGCGAGAAGATGGACTGCGACAACAAATTGCTAAGTTGAAGGCTCAGATCCAGGTGAGAGATGAGAAGGTTATAGCTGAATCCTCGCGCCGACGCGAAAGTGACTGCAGACTGAATGAAGCTCTTGCAACCTTGGAGGACTATAAGGCAAGAGCAGGTGTGAAGAGATCTAAGCTTGAGGAAGCGTTTGGTGAAGGCGCTTGGGAGGATTATGCTCAGAGCTTGCAGAGCATCATTAGCCAGAGAGAGTTGCTCATCCAGGGGTTGGTAGCCAGGCCAGATCATTCAGATATGAGAGAGTTGTTGGAGGAATTTCAGGCTCGACATCGTATTTGATGTTTCTCTCTCTTTGTAGTTTGTTGTTATGATGTATCTTGACCATCACCAATTTTGTTGGTTGAGGTCATTTTGATTTCGTTGTATTTAGTGTTGTGTTGTACATTGACTCTTGACTCTCATCTTATTTATGAGGAGTTTTCTATGCTTATCTGTTGGCTTCCCATTGTCTTTCTATTCTCGCGGAACTTAAAATTGAGGGGAAAATTTCCCTAATGCATATTTACATGTCTGCATACTGCATTTTTTCTCATTTTGCATCGGAGGTGCTCCGGAACAGTTAATCTTATCTCTGTGGTTTGTTCAGCTTGTTTCAGGATTGAAAACAAAGCGGCTCATCGCTACGCTACCAGGGAAAATCAACGCAGGATTATGGATCAGATTCAATCTGAGCTTCAGGAATTTCGTGACAGGATGGCCCAGTTCATGGATATGATGCAAGGGGTCGCCAATGGCCAAGAAAAACTGAGAACTTTGGTGCAACCGTTAATTGCTAGGGTTGACGGGAGTGATGTGCTTCATGGTGGAACTACTGTTGTTCCTCCTCAAAATGACAATGGTACTCCACATGCTAATATTGTTCCTATAATTGTTATCCCTCTGGGCAGAGGAAATCATACTGGAGTTCATATTCCCGGACCTACGTGTGTTGTGCATGGGAATACTACCCCTCAGTGGAAGGAGGATGATCAAGAGGATGTGTTCTCTATGAGGGATGTTGGTGTTGGTCTACCATCTGATGCACACATGAGGTTTAAGATGATTGAGGAGAAGATGCGAAACTATGAGAATCAGAATTCTATGGGGTTGGATATGGAAAATTTGAGGCTGATCCCATATTTGAAGGTTCCTCTAAAGTTCAAAGTCCCGAACTTTGATAAGTATAAGGGGACAACCTGTCCGAGGGTTCATATTCGCTCCTACTACCATAAGATGTCTGCCTATTCTGACGATGAGAAGCTGCTTATGCATTTTTTCCAGGACAATATTTCTGGTCTGTCTCTAGAGTGGTACATGGGGCTAGAGCCAGTTAACATCTGAAGCTGGAGGGATTTGGCTGAGGCATTTGTTAAGCATTACCAGTATAACAGTGATCAGGCGCCGAACAGGGTCCAATTATAGAACTTATCTCAGAGAAATAATGAATGCTTCAAAGAATACGCCCAGAGGTGGCGTGAATTGGCCGCTAGAGTGCAACCTCCTATGGTGGAGAGGGAGTTGATAGACATGTTTGTTGCCATATTATCGGGGGTGTATTACGAGAAGTTGATCGACAACATGTTGGGGAGCTTTTCAGATCTAATCATTACAGGAGAAAGAGTTGAGAATAAAATTAAATTAGGTAAAATTCAAGCCGGTGAAGGATCCTCAGCTGGAGGAGTTAAGAAAGGTTTTGGCAATAAGAGGAGAGAGGGGGAAACCAATGCAGTCTTGGGTTTCCGAGACAGAAACAAGGGTAGAGGTCAGCAGTACCGTCAACAACAACCTCAGGTTGTAAGCATTACAATTCTTGCAGTATCACAACCACAACAACCACAACAGCAGCAACAAAATTATGCTCCTCGCAGATTTCAGGATCGGGGCAGAGCAGTAAACAGGCAGTTTGATGCGCCACCGATGCCATACTCACAGTTGCTTCAACACTTGATGCAATTACAATTGATTCAGAAAAGGACTCTGGCTCCTTTGACTGGTGCACCACCACCCGAATATGATGCTATCTCTAGATGTGATTTTCATTCCGGTGCTCCTGGCCATAATATCGAAAATTATAAAGCATTCAAACATAAGGTACAAGACCTTATAGACAACAAAGCCATCAACTTCTCTCATGATGCGTCCAATGTCGTGCAAAATCCCATGCCTAATCATGGGCAACTGGGGTTAATGCCATTATTGAGGATGAGAGTTTGAACTTGGTAGCTGATGTTGAAGATTTGAAGACTCCGTTGAGTTTTGTAAAAGAAAAACTGCTGAGTGGAGGGGGTATTTCTAGGTTGTGACAGAGCTTATGCAGAGTGTTTGATCCATCCAGAGGGATGTGAGAAGTTAAAGAGTCATGCTCAGAAGCTGATGAGTGATGGTATTCTACAATTTGACAGAGTGTCAGAGAAGGAAGATGAGAAAATAGTCAATGAAGAGAAGAATGAAGTTGCGAAAATTTTGATTCCTTACAAGACAATCACTATTTCTGCGCCTCCAAGGCTGCCCACTATCATAATTACTAAAGCTGGACCCGTACCCTATGAGAGTACTAAGGCTATTCCGTGGAATTATGGAGCCGAGGTCTACTATAATGGTCAGAAGCAGGAATTGAAAGGTTCACCGTTGGATTCTGTTGACAATCTGGTAGGTGTCGGGGGGATAACCCGAAGTGGAAGAGTATTTTCACCTCCCGAAGTGAGTGCTGAGAAATCTCATAAGGGTAAAGGAAAAGTGGTGGTCGAAGAGAGTTCTCAGGCTGGTGAGAAAGAGTCCTTGTTGAAGGATGCGGAAGAGTTTATGCGGTTGATCAGAAAGAGTGACTACAAGATCGTAGATCACTTACAACAAACACCATCAAAGATCTCCATTTTGTCATTGCTGTTATGTTCTGAGGCACACATAAATGCTCTCTTAAGAATCTTGAATACAACATACGTGCCACAGGAGATATCTGTGAATCAGCTCGAAGGAGTAGTGGCACACGTTAATGCGGGTAACAGGCTGGGCTTTATTGATCTGGATTTGACGCCCAAAGGAAGGAATCATAATCTGGCGCTGCATATATCCATCGAATGTAGAGGGGCGGTGTTGTCACACATGCTGGTAGACATTGAGTCATCACTGAATGTGTTACCCAAGAAGGCTTTAATGAAGCTAGACACTCGAGGGATAATGTGCACCCCAAGTGACTTGGTGGTTTGAGCTTTTGATGGGACCAGAAGGTCCGTGTTTGAGGAATTGACTCTTCTGGTACAGGTTGGTCCGGAAGTTTTTGATGCTGTGTTTTATATCATGGATATTTAGCCAACCTATAGTTGTCTGTTGGAACGACCCTGGATCCATTCAGCAGGCGCTGTTACATCAACTCTGCACCAGAAGTTGAAATATATGGTGGGTGGCAGCGTTGTTACTGTTTATGGGGAAGAAGATATTATGATAAGTCATTTGTCTTTGTTCAAATACGTCGAAGTTGACGGTGAGATCCACGAGATGTTATGTCAAGCTTTCGAGACTGTGCAGATTAAGGAGAAAACACCAGCTGTAGGCAAAGTACCTGAGGTCGCCATGTCATCTTTTAAAGAAGCACAAGGAGTGGTGAAATCCAGAGCATCTCAGGGTTGGGGAGAAGTTCTGAGCATCCCCAAAAAACAAGACAAGTTCGGACTGGGGTACAACCCGTCCCCCTCTTCACAGAGCGCGATGCGCTACAAGGGACCCGTCCAATTCACCAGCGGTGGGGTGATCTTTGAGCAGATCAATGTCGTGTCTGAAGAAGAAGGGGATATCGATTGCAACATGGATTCGGCCATGTATTCCTGGTCAGAGCCTAAATAACGGGACTGTCACGGAAGTCATCCAAATGACTAACGAAGAGTAATGATTTGTTTTCTTGATTATGTGTAACCCTATGTTCTACCCGGAGCATAGTGGTCTTTGTCTGCAGGGCCTAATCTTCTATGATTGAACAAGCGTTTTATCAATTAATCAAATGGGCGTTTTTCTTGCATTCAAATATTGTGATCTCTGTTTTTCTTGTTTTGTTTTTAACAATAAAATGGCAATGTGGTTTATGCTTGTTTGCATATCATTTTAAGCATTAAATCATCATCATTGCAGGTTTCACATTGCAGATGACACCGCTCCAGAATCGTCTATGACTCGCTTTGACTTTGATAATACGATCTTTCAAGTCGAAGAAGAGATTGAGGAAGATGAAGACCTACCTGAAGAGTTAGCCAGGCTACTAAAACAGGAAGAGAAACTCATTATGCCTCATCAGGAGGAAATTGAGGTCATCAACTTGGATACTGAGGAAGCCAGAAAGGAAGTTAGGATAGGGGCTGCATTGCAGAGTGATGTCAAGCAAAGATTGGTTGAAATGCTCTGAGAGTATAAGGATATTTTTGCTTGGTCATATGAAGATATGCCTGATCTTGATACAAATATCGTGGTTCATCGCTTGCCTCTCCGTGAAGAGTGTCCACCTGTCAAGCAGAAGCTCAGGAGAACCAGATCGGACATGGCGGTAAAAATCAAAGAAGAGGTCCAGAAACAATTGGATGCAGGATTTCTCGCTGTGACAAACTACCCTCTGTGGGTCGCTAACATCGTACTCGTGCCTTAGAAGGACATTAAGGTAAGGATGTGTGTTGATTATAGAGACTTGAACAAGGCGAGCCCGAAGGATGATTTCCCGCTCCCCCACATTGACGTACTTGTTAATAATACCGCGCGATATTCAGTGTTTTCCTTCATGGACGGTTTTTCCGGATATAATCAGATTAAAATGGCTCTAGAGGATATGGAGAAAACAACTTTTATCACACCGTGAGGGACTTTTTGTTATAAGGTAATTCCTTTTGGG
>CAWUDS030004715.1:0-77026 GCA_963859935.3 Lathyrus sativus | reverse complement strand
AATTTATTTATATTTACCATTTTCACATTGAATTATGGTAAGTTAGATGTAAATATATTCAATATGTTTCCTCTCCATCACCAAATTTCATGTTTCTTCCTCACTAAGCCACAGAGTTAAAAGACTGTAAATGAATGACAAATAAATTATATCCACATGGGTAATCGCTAAAATTAAATATTTAAGCTCAATGTTATTTGTATTAAGTATAATCACATGGTATTACGGTATAATAGATATAAACAATTTCTATATTATTCTTCTTCTCCATCACCAAAATTTTGGTTTCTTCACCTCTAAGAAACTAAGTTAAGAGACTAGAAATGAATGACCCATAATTTATACATATGCATAACAATTAAAATTAAATAATCAAGCTCAATATTGTTTATATTCATCGTGTTCAAATTTACTTATGGTATATTACATATAAAAATATTCAATATATTGCTTCACCATCCCAAAGTTTTAAATTTTTTTATCACTAAGCTAAAAACATAATATATTATAGTAGATGTAAAAAATTAATTATACTTTATTTTTCTACTCCATCACAAAATTTTAGGTTTTTCGCCTTAAAAAACCAAGTTAAAAGACTATAATCCATGACATTTTTTTTATATAAAATAGGTAATAATTAAAATAAATAATCAAGCTAGAATTTATTGATACTTACCATTTTCACATTGAAGTATGATAAGTTAGATTTATATATATACTCAATATGTTACTTCTCCATCACCAAATTTCACGTTTCTTCGTCACAAAGACACAGAGGTAAAAGGCTGTAAATGAATGACAAATAAATTATATTTACATGGGTAATCACTAAAATTAAATACTTAATCTCAATGTTATTTGTATTCAGTATAATCATATTGTATTATGGTATAATAGATTTAAAAAATTTCTATATTTTTATTCTTCTCCATCACCAAAATTTTGGATTCTTCACGTCTAAGAAACTAAGTTACGAGACTAGAAATGAATGGCCCATAATTTATACATATGCATAACAATTCAAATTAAATAATCAAGCTCAATATTTTTTATAATCATCGTATTCACATTGACTTATGGTATATTACATCTAAAAATATTAAATATTTTTCTTAACCATCCCAAAGTTTTAGATTTAATTATCACGAAGCTTAAAACATAATAGAGTGTAGTATTTGTAAAAAACTAACTATATTTTATTTTTCTACTCCATCACAAAATTTTAGGTTTTTCCCCACTAAAAAACAAAGTTAAGAGACTATAATCCATGACATATTTTTTATATAAAATAAGTAATAATAAAAATAAGTTATCAAGCTAGAATTTATTTATATTTACCATTTTCACACTGATTTATGGTAAGTTAGATGTAAATATATTCAATATGTTTCCTCTCCATCACCAAATTTCATGTTTCTTCCTCACTAAGCCACAGAGTTAAAAGAGTGTAAATGAATGACAAATAAATTATATCCACATGGGTAATCGCTAAAATTAAATATTTAAGCTCAATGTTATTTGTATTAAGTATAATCACATTGTATTACGGTATAATAGATATAAACAATTTCTATATTATTCTTCTTCTCCATCACCAAAATTTGGGTTTCTTCACCTCTAAGAAACTAAGTTAAGAGACTAGAAATGAATGACCCATAATTTATACATATGCATAACAATTAAAATTAAATAATCAAGCTCAATATTGTTTATATTCATCGTGTTCAAATTGACTTATGGTATATTACATATAAAAATATACAATATATTTCTTCACCATCCCAACGTTTTAAATTTTTATATCACTAAGCTAAAAACATAATATATTCTAGTAGATGTAAAAAATTAATTATATTTTATTTTTCTACTCCATCACAAAATTTTAGGTTTTTCGCCTTAAAAAACCAAATTAAAAGACTATAATCCATGACATTTTTTTTTATATAAAATAGGTAATAATTAAAATAAATAATCAAGCTAGAATTTATTGATACTTACCATTTTCACATTGAAGTATGATAAGTTAGATGTATATATATTCAATATGTTACTTCTCCATCACCAAATTTCACGTTTCTTCGTCACAAAGACACAGAGTTAAAAGACTTTAAATGAATGACAAATAAATTATATTTACATGGGTAATCACTAAAATGAAATACTTAATCTCAATGTTATTTGTATTCAGTATAATCATATTGTGTTATGGTATAATAGATTTAAAACATTTCTATATTTTTATTCTTCTCCATCACAAAAATTTTGGTTTCTTCACGTCTAAGAAACTAAGTTAAGAGACTAGAAATGAATGGCCCATAATTTATACATATGCATAACAATTCAAATTAAATAATCAAGCTCAACATTGTTTATAATCATCATATTCACATTGACTTATGGTATATTACATATAAAAATATTCAATATTTTTCTTAACCATCCCAAAGTTTTAGATTTAATTATCACTAAGCTTAAAACATAATAGAGTGTAGTATTTGTAAAAAACTAACTATATTTTATTTTTCTACTCCATCACAAAATTTTAGGTTTTTCCCCACTAAAAAACAAAGTTAAGAGACTATAATCCATGACATATTTTTTATATAAAACAGGTAATAATAAAAATAAGTTATCAAGCTAGAATTTATTTATATTTACCATTTTCACATTGAATTATGGTAAGTTAGATGTAAATATATTCAATATGTTTCCTCTCCATCACCAAATTTCATGTTTCTTCCTCACTAAGCCACAGAGTTAAAAGACTGTAAATGAATGACAAATAAATTATATCCACATGGGTAATCGCTAAAATTAAATATTTAAGCTCAATGTTATTTGTATTAAGTATAATCACATGGTATTACGGTATAATAGATATAAACAATTTCTATATTATTCTTCTTCTCCATCACCAAAATTTTGGTTTCTTCACCTCTAAGAAACTAAGTTAAGGGAATGACCCATAATTTATACATATGCATAACAATTAAAATTAAATAATCAAGCTCAATATTGTTTATATTCATCGTGTTCAAATTTACTTATGGTATATTACATATAAAAATATTCAATATATTGCTTCA
This sequence comes from Lathyrus sativus, assembly GCA_963859935.3. Taxonomy (NCBI): domain Eukaryota; kingdom Viridiplantae; phylum Streptophyta; class Magnoliopsida; order Fabales; family Fabaceae; genus Lathyrus; species Lathyrus sativus. The sequence goes on along the minus strand of CAWUDS030004715.1, from coordinate 73,940 downwards.
CCATCCCAAAGTTTTAAATTTTTTTATCACTAAGCTAAAAACATAATATATTATAGTAGATGTAAAAAATAAATTATACTTTATTTTTCTACTCCATCACAAAATTTTAGGTTTTTCGCCTTAAAAAACCAAGTTAAAAGACTATAATCCATGACATTTTTTTTATATAAAATAGGTAATAATTAAAATAAATAATCAAGCTAGAATTTATTGATACTTACCATTTTCACATTGAAGTATGATAAGTTAGATTTATATATATACTCAATATGTTACTTCTCCATCACCAAATTTCACGTTTCTTCGTCACAAAGACACAGAGTTAAAAGGCTGTAAATGAATGACAAATAAATTATATTTACATGGGTAATCACTAAAATTAAATACTTAATCTCAATGTTATTTGTATTCAGTATAATCATATTGTATTATGGTATAATAGATTTAAAAAATTTCTATATTTTTATTCTTCTCCATCACCAAAATTTTGGTTTCTTCACGTCTAAGAAACTAAGTTACGAGACTAGAAATGAATGGCCCATAATTTATACATATGCATAACAATTCAAATTAAATAATCAAGCTCAATATTGTTTATAATCATCGTATTCACATTGACTTATGGTATATTACATTTAAAAATATTCAATATTTTTCTTAACCATCCCAAAGTTTTAGATTTAATTATCACGAAGCTTAAAACATAATAGAGTGTAGTATTTGTAAAAAACTAACTATATTTTATTTTTCTACTCCATCACAAAATTTTAGGTTTTTCCGCACAAAAAACCAAACTTAAGAGACTATAATCCATGACATATTTTTTATATAAACAAGTAATAATAACAATAAGTTATCAAGCTAGAATTTATTTATATTTACCATTTTCACATTGAATTATGGTAAGTTAGATGTAAATATATTCAATATGTTTCCTCTCCATCACCAAATTTCATGTTTCTTCCTCACTAAGCCACAGAGTTAAAAGACTGTAAATGAATGACAAATAAATTATATCCACATGGGTAATCGCTAAAATTAAATATTTAAGCTCAATGTTATTTGTATTAAGTATAATCACATGGTATTACGGTATAATAGATATAAACAATTTCTATATTATTCTTCTTCTCCATCACCAAAATTTTGGTTTCTTCACCTCTAAGAAACTAAGTTAAGAGACTAGAAATGAATGACCCATAATTTATACATATGCATAACAATTAAAATTAAATAATCAAGCTCAATATTGTTTATATTCATCGTGTTCAAATTTACTTATGGTATATTACATATAAAAATATTCAATATATTGCTTCACCATCCCAAAGTTTTAAATTTTTTTATCACTAAGCTAAAAACATAATATATTATAGTAGATGTAAAAAATAAATTATACTTTATTTTTCTACTCCATCACAAAATTTTAGGTTTTTCGCCTTAAAAAACCAAGTTAAAAGACTATAATCCATGACATTTTTTTTATATAAAATAGGTAATAATTAAAATAAATAATCAAGCTAGAATTTATTGATACTTACCATTTTCACATTGAAGTATGATAAGTTAGATTTATATATATACTCAATATGTTACTTCTCCATCACCAAATTTCACGTTTCTTCGTCACAAAGACACAGAGTTAAAAGGCTGTAAATGAATGACAAATAAATTATATTTACATGGGTAATCACTAAAATTAAATACTTAATCTCAATGTTATTTGTATTCAGTATAATCATATTGTATTATGGTATAATAGATTTAAAAAATTTCTATATTTTTATTCTTCTCCATCACCAAAATTTTGGTTTCTTCACGTCTAAGAAACTAAGTTACGAGACTAGAAATGAATGGCCCATAATTTATACATATGCATAACAATTCAAATTAAATAATCAAGCTCAATATTGTTTATAATCATCGTATTCACATTGACTTATGGTATATTACATTTAAAAATATTCAATATTTTTCTTAACCATCCCAAAGTTTTAGATTTAATTATCACGAAGCTTAAAACATAATAGAGTGTAGTATTTGTAAAAAACTAACTATATTTTATTTTTCTACTCCATCACAAAATTTTAGGTTTTTCCGCACAAAAAACCAAACTTAAGAGACTATAATCCATGACATATTTTTTATATAAACAAGTAATAATAACAATAAGTTATCAAGCTAGAATTTATTTATATTTACCATTTTCACATTGAATTATGGTAAGTTAGATGTAAATATATTCAATATGTTTCCTCTCCATCACCAAATTTCATGTTTCTTCCTCACTAAGCCACAGAGTTAAAAGACTGTAAATGAATGACAAATAAATTATATCCACATGGGTAATCGCTAAAATTAAATATTTAAGCTCAATGTTATTTGTATTAAGTATAATCACATGGTATTACGGTATAATAGATATAAACAATTTCTATATTATTCTTCTTCTCCATCACCAAAATTTTGGTTTCTTCACCTCTAAGAAACTAAGTTAAGAGACTAGAAATGAATGACCCATAATTTATACATATGCATAACAATTAAAATTAAATAATCAAGCTCAATATTGTTTATATTCATCGTGTTCAAATTTACTTATGGTATATTACATATAAAAATATTCAATATATTGCTTCACCATCCCAAAGTTTTAAATTTTTTTATCACTAAGCTAAAAACATAATATATTAGAGTAGATGTAAAAAATTAATTATACTTTATTTTTCTACTCCACCACAAAATTTTAGGTTTTTCGCCTTAAAAAACCAAGTTAAAAGACTATAATCCATGACATTTTTTTTATATAAAATAGGTAATAATTAAAATAAATAATCAAGCTAGAATTTATTGATACTTACCATTTTCACATTGAAGTATGATAAGTTAGATGTATATATATACTCAATATGTTACTTCTCCATCACCAAATTTCACGTTTCTTCGTCACAAAGACACAGAGTTAAAAGGCTGTAAATGAATGACAAATAAATTATATTTACATGGGTAATCACTAAAATTAAATACTTAATCTCAATGTTATTTGTATTCAGTATAATCATATTGTATTATGGTATAATAGATTTAAAAAATTTCTATATTTTTATTCTTCTCCATCACCAAAATTTTGGTTTCTTCACTTCTAAGAAACTAAGTTACGAGACTAGAAATGAATGGCCCATAATTTATACATATGCATAACAATTCAAATTAAATAATCAAGCTCAATATTGTTTATATTCATCGTGTTCAAATTGACTTATGGTATATTACATATAAAAATATTCAATATATTGCTTCACCATCCCAAAGTTTTAAATTTTTTTATCACTAAGCTAAAAACATAATATATTATAGTAGATGTAAAAAATTAATTATATTTTATTTTTCTACTCCATCACAAAATTTTAGGTTTTTCGCCTTAAAAAACCAAGTTAAAAGACTATAATCCATGACATTTTTTTTATATAAAATAGGTAATAATTAGAATAAATAATCAAGCTAGAATTTATTGATACTTACCATTTTCACATTGAAGTATGATAATTTAGATGTATATATATACTCAATATGTTACTTCTCCATCACCAAATTTCACGTTTCTTCGTCACAAAGACACAGAGTTAAAAGGCTGTAAATGAATGACAAATAAATTATATTTACATGGGTAATCACTAAAATTAAATACTTAATCTGAATGTTATTTGTATTCAGTATAATCATATTGTATTATGGTTTAATAGATTTAAAAAATTTCTATATTTTTATTCTTCTCCATCACAAAAATTTTGGTTTCTTCACGTCTAAGAAACTAAGTTAAGAGACTAGAAATGAATGGCCCATAATTTATACATATGCATAACAATTCAAATTAAATAATCAAGCTCAACATTGTTTATAATCATCGTATTCACATTGACTTATGGTATATTACATATAAAAATATTCAATATTTTTCTTAACCATCCCAAAGTTTTAGATTTAATTATCACTAAGCTTAAAACATAATAGAGTGTAGTATTTGTAAAAAAACTAACTATATTTTATTTTTCTAGTCCATCACAAAATTTTAGGTTTTTCCCCACTAAAAAACAAAGTTAAGAGACAATAATCCATGACATATTTTTTTATATAAAACAGGTAATAATAAAAATAAGTTATCAAGCTAGAATTTATTTATATTTACCATTTTCACATTGAATTATGGTAAGTTAGATGTAAATATATTCAATATGTTTCCTCTCCATCACCAAATTTCATGTTTCTTCCTCACTAAGCCACAGAGTTAAAAGACTGTAAATGAATGACAAATAAATTATATCCACATGGGTAATCGCTAAAATTAAATATTTAAGCTCAATGTTATTTGTATTAAGTATAATCACATGGTATTACGGTATAATAGATATAAACAATTTCTATATTATTCTTCTTCTCCATCACCAAAATTTTGGTTTCTTCACCTCTAAGAAACTAAGTTAAGAGACTAGAAATGAATGACCCATAATTTATACATATGCATAACAATTAAAATTAAATAATCAAGCTCAATATTGTTTATATTCATCGTGTTCAAATTTACTTATGGTATATTACATATAAAAATATTCAATATATTGCTTCGCCATCCCAAAGTTTTAAATTTTTTTATCACTAAGCTAAAAACATAATATATTAGAGTAGATGTAAAAAATTAATTATACTTTATTTTTCTACTCCACCACAAAATTTTAGGTTTTTCGCCTTAAAAAACCAAGTTAAAAGACTATAATCCATGACATTTTTTTTTATATAAAATAGGTAATAATTAAAATAAATAATCAAGCTAGAATTTATTGATACTTACCATTTTCACATTGAAGTATGATAAGTTAGATGTATATATATACTCAATATGTTACTTCTCCATCACCAAATTTCACGTTTCTTCGTCACAAAGACACAGAGTTAAAAGGCTGTAAATGAATGACAAATAAATTATATTTACATGGGTAATCACTAAAATTAAATACTTAATCTCAATGTTATTTGTATTCAGTATAATCATATTGTATTATGGTATAATAGATTTAAAAAATTTCTATATTTTTATTCTTCTCCATCACCAAAATTTTGGTTTCTTCACTTCTAAGAAACTAAGTTACGAGACTAGAAATGAATGGCCCATAATTTATACATATGCATAACAATTCAAATTAAATAATCAAGCTCAATATTGTTTATATTCATCGTGTTCAAATTGACTTATGGTATATTACATATAAAAATATTCAATATATTGCTTCACCATCCCAAAGTTTTAAATTTTTTTATCACTAAGCTAAAAACATAATATATTATAGTAGATGTAAAAAATTAATTATATTTTATTTTTCTACTCCATCACAAAATTTTAGGTTTTTCGCCTTAAAAAACCAAGTTAAAAGACTATAATCCATGACATTTTTTTTATATAAAATAGGTAATAATTAAAATAAATAATCAAGCTAGAATTTATTGATACTTACCATTTTCACATTGAAGTATGATAATTTAGATGTATATATATACTCAATATGTTACTTCTCCATCACCAAATTTCACGTTTCTTCGTCACAAAGACACAGAGTTAAAAGGCTGTAAATGAATGACAAATAAATTATATTTACATGGGTAATCACTAAAATTAAATACTTAATCTGAATGTTATTTGTATTTAGTATAATCATATTGTATTATGGTTTAATAGATTTAAAAATTTCTATATTTTTATTCTTCTCCATCACCAAAATTTTGGTTTCTTCACGTCTAAGAAACTAAGTTAAGAGACTAGAAATGAATGGCCCATAATTTATACATATGCATAACAATTCAAATTAAATAATCAAGCTCAATATTGTTTATCATCATCGTATTCACATTGACTTATGGTATATTACATCTAAAAATATTAAATATTTTTCTTAACCATCCCAAAGTTTTATATTTAATTATCACGAAGCTTAAAACATAATAGAGTGTAGTATTTGTAAAAAACTAACTATATTTTATTTTTCTACTCCATCACAAAATTTTAGGTTTTTCCCCACTAAAAAACAAAGTTAAGAGACTATAATCCATGACATATTTTTTATATAAAACAGGTAATAATAAAAATAAGTTATCAAGCTAGAATTTATTTATATTTACCATTATCACACTGAATTATGGTAAGTTAGATGTAAATATATTCAATATGTTTCCTCTCCATCACCAAATTTCATGTTTCTTCCTCACTAAGCCACAGAGTTAAAAGACTGTAAATGAATGACAAATAAATTATATCCACATGGGTAATCGCTAAAATTAAATATTTAAGCTCAATGTTATTTGTATTAAGTATAATCACATTGTATTACGGTATAATAGATATAAACAATTTCTATATTATTCTTCTTCTCCATCACCAAAATTTTGGTTTCTTCACCTCTAAGAAACTAAGTTAAGAGACTAGAAATGAATGACCCATAATTTATACATATGCATAACAATTAAAATTAAATAATCAAGCTCAATATTGTTTATATTCATCGTGTTCAAATTTACTTATGGTATATTACATATAAAAATATTCAATATATTGCTTCGCCATCCCAAAGTTTTAAATTTTTTTATCACTAAGCTAAAAACATAATATATTAGAGTAGATGTAAAAAATTAATTATACTTTATTTTTCTACTCCACCACAAAATTTTAGGTTTTTCGCCTTAAAAAACCAAGTTAAAAGACTATAATCCATGACATTTTTTTTATATAAAATAGGTAATAATTAAAATAAATAATCAAGCTAGAATTTATTGATACTTACCATTTTCACATTGAAGTATGATAAGTTAGATGTATATATATACTCAATATGTTACTTCTCCATCACCAAATTTCACGTTTCTTCGTCACAAAGACACAAAGTTAAAAGGCTGTAAATGAATGACAAATAAATTATATTTACATGGGTAATCACTAAAATTAAATACTTAATCTCAATGTTATTTGTATTCAGTATAATCATATTGTATTATGGTATAATAGATTTAAAAAATTTCTATATTTTTATTCTTCTCCATCACCAAAATTTTGGTTTCTTCACTTCTAAGAAACTAAGTTACGAGACTAGAAATGAATGGCCCATAATTTATACATATGCATAACAATTCAAATTAAATAATCAAGCTCAATATTGTTTATATTCATCGTGTTCAAATTGACTTATGGTATATTACATATAAAAATATTCAATATATTGCTTCACCATCCCAAAGTTTTAAATTTTTTTATCACTAAGCTAAAAACATAATATATTATAGTAGATGTAAAAAATTAATTATATTTTATTTTTCTACTCCATCACAAAATTTTAGGTTTTTCGCCTTAAAAAACCAAGTTAAAAGACTATAATCCATGACATTTTTTTTATATAAAATAGGTAATAATTAAAATAAATAATCAAGCTAGAATTTATTGATACTTACCATTTTCACATTGAAGTATGATAATTTAGATGTATATATATACTCAATATGTTACTTCTCCATCACCAAATTTCACGTTTCTTCGTCACAAAGACACAGAGTTAAAAGGCTGTAAATGAATGACAAATAAATTATATTTACATGGGTAATCACTAAAATTAAATACTTAATCTGAATGTTATTTGTATTTAGTATAATCATATTGTATTATGGTTTAATAGATTTAAAAAATTTCTATATTTTTATTCTTCTCCATCACCAAAATTTTGGTTTCTTCACGTCTAAGAAACTAAGTTAAGAGACTAGAAATGAATGGCCCATAATTTATACATATGCATAACAATTCAAATTAAATAATCAAGCTCAATATTGTTTATCATCATCGTATTCACATTGACTTATGGTATATTACATCTAAAAATATTAAATATTTTTCTTAACCATCCCAAAGTTTTATATTTAATTATCACGAAGCTTAAAACATAATAGAGTGTAGTATTTGTAAAAAACTAACTATATTTTATTTTTCTACTCCATCACAAAATTTTAGGTTTTTCCCCACTAAAAAACAAAGTTAAGAGACTATAATCCATGACATATTTTTTATATAAAACAGGTAATAATAAAAATAAGTTATCAAGCTAGAATTTATTTATATTTACCATTATCACACTGAATTATGGTAAGTTAGATGTAAATATATTCAATATGTTTCCTCTCCATCACCAAATTTCATGTTTCTTCCTCACTAAGCCACAGAGTTAAAAGACTGTAAATGAATGACAAATAAATTATATCCACATGGGTAATCGCTAAAATTAAATATTTAAGCTCAATGTTATTTGTATTAAGTATAATCACATTGTATTACGGTATAATAGATATAAACAATTTCTATATTATTCTTCTTCTCCATCACCAAAATTTTGGTTTCTTCACCTCTAAGAAACTAAGTTAAGAGACTAGAAATGATTGACCCATAATTTATACATATGCATAAAAATTAAAATTAAATAATCAAGCTCAATATTGTTTATATTCATCGTGTTCAAATTGACTTATGGTATATTACATATAAAAATATTCAATATATTGCTTCACCATCCCAAAGTTTTAAATTTTTTGATCACTAAGCTAAAAACATAATATATTATAGTAGATGTAAAAAATTAATTATATTTTATTTTTCTACTCCATCACAAAATTTTAGGTTTTTCGCCTTAAAAAACCAAGTTAAAAGACTATAATCCATGACATTTTTTTTTATATAAAATAGGTAATAATTAAAATAAATAATCAAGCTAGAATTTATTGATACTTACCATTTTCACAATGAAGTATGATAAGTTAGATGTATATATATACTCAATATGTTACTTCTCCATCAACAAATTTCACGTTTCTTCGTCACAAAGACACAGAGTTAAAAGACTGTAAATGAATGACAAATAAATTATATTTACATGGGTAATCACTAAAATTTAATACTTAATTTCAATGTTATTTGTATTCAGTATAATCATATCGTATTATGGTATAATAAATTTAAAAAATTTCTATATTTTTATTCTTCTCCGTCACCAAAATTTTGGTTTCTTCACGTCTAAGAAACTAAGTTAAGAGACTAGAAATGAATGTCCCATAATTTATACATATGCATAACAATTCAAATTAAATAATCAAGCTCAATATGGTTTATAATCATCGTATTCACATTGACTTATGGTATATTACATCTAAAAATATTAAATATTTTTCTTAACCATCCCAAAGTTTTAGATTTAATTATCACTAAGCTTAAAACATAATAGAGTGTAGTATTTGTAAAAAACTAACAATATTTTATTTTTCTACTCCATCACAAAATTTTAGGTTTTTCCCCACTAAAAAACAAAGTTAAGAGACTATAATCCATGACATATTTTTTATATAAAACAAGTAATAATAAAAATAAGTTATCAAGCTAGAATTTATTTATATTTACCATTTTCACACTGATTTATGGTAAGTTAGATGTAAATATATTCAATATGTTTCCTCTCCATCACCAAATTTCATGTTTCTTCCTCACTTTGCCACAGAGTTAAAAGAGTGTAAATGAATGACAAATAAATTATATCCACATGGGTAATCGCTAAAATTAAATATTTAAGCTCAATGTTATTTGTATTAAGTATAATCACATTGTATTACGGTATAATAAATATAAACAATTTCTATATTATTCTTCTTCTCCATCACCAAAATTTGAGTTTCTTCACCTCTAAGAAACTAAGTTAAGAGACTAGAAATGAATGACCCATATTTTATACATATGCATAACAATTAAAATTAAATAATCAAGCTCAATATTGTTTATATTCATCGTGTTCAAATTGACTTATGGTATATTACATATAAAAATATTCAATATATTTCTTCACCATCCCAACGTTTTAAATTTTTATATCACTAAGCTAAAAACATAATATATTATAGTAGATGTAAAAAATTAATTATATTTTATTTTTCTACTCCATCACAAAATTTTAGGTTTTTCGCCTTAAAAAACCAAATTAAAAGACTATAATCCATGACATTTTTTTTATATAAAATAGGTAATAATTAAAATAAATAATCAAGCTAGAATTTATTGATACTTACCATTTTCACATTGAAGTATGATAAGTTAGATGTATATATATTCAATATGTTACTTCTCCATCACCAAATTTCACGTTTCTTCGTCACAAAGACACAGAGTTAAAAGACTTTAAATGAATGACAAATAAATTATATTTACATGGGTAATCACTAAAATGAAATACTTAATCTCAATGTTATTTGTATTCAGTATAATCATATTGTGTTATGGTATAATAAATTTAAAAAATTTCTATATTTTTATTCTTCTCCATCACCAAAAGTTTGGTTTCTTCACGTCTAAGAAACTAAGTTAAGAGACTAGAAATGAATGGCCCATAATTTATACATATGCATAACAATTCAAATTAAATAATCAAGCTCAATATTGTTTATAATCATCGTATTCACATTGACTTATGGTATATTACATCTAAAAATATTAAATATTTTTCTTAACCATCCCAAAGTTTTAGATTTAATTATCACTAAGCTTAAAACATAATAGAGTGTAGTATTTGTAAAAAACTAACTATATTTTATTTTTCTACTCCATCACAAAATTTTAGGTTTTTCCCCACTAAAAAACAAAGTTAAGAGACTATAATCCATGACATATTTTTTATATAAAACAGGTAATAATAAAAATAAGTTATCAAGCTAGAATTTATTTATATTTACCATTTTCACATTGAATTATGGTAAATTAGATGTAAATATATTCAATATGTTTCCTCTCCATCACCAAATTTCATGTTTCTTCCTCACTAAGCCACAGAGTTAAAAGACTGTAAATGAATGACAAATAAATTATATCCACATGGGTAATCGCTAAAATTAAATATTTAAGCTCAATGTTATTTGTATTAAGTATAATCACATGGTATTACGGTATAATAGATATAAACAATTTCTATATTATTCTTCTTCTCCATCACCAAAATTTTGGTTTCTTCACCTCTAAGAAACTAAGTTAAGAGACTAGAAATGAATGACCCATAATTTATACATATGCATAACAATTAAAATTAAATAATGAAGCTCAATATTGTTTATATTCATCGTGTTCAAATTGACTTATGGTATATTACATATAAAAATATTCAATATATTGCTTCACCATCCCAAAGTTTTAAGTTTTTTTATCACTAAGCTAAAAACATAATATATTATAGTAGATGTAAAAAATTAATTATATTTTATTTTTCTACTCCATCACAAAATTTTAGGTTTTTCGCCTTAAAAAACCAAGTTAAAAGACTATAATCCATGACATTTTTTTTATATAAAATAGGTAATAATTAAAATAAATAATCAAGCTAGAATTTATTGATACTTACCATTTTCACATTGAAGTATGATAATTTAGATGTATATATATACTCAATATGTTACTTCTCCATCACCAAATTTCACGTTTCTTCGTCACAAAGACACAGAGTTAAAAGGCTGTAAATGAATGACAAATAAATTATATTTACATGGGTAATCACTAAAATTAAATACTTAATCTGAATGTTATTTGTATTCAGTATAATCATATTGTATTATGGTTTAATAGATTTAAAAAATTTCTATATTTTTATTCTTCTCCATCACCAAAATTTTGGTTTCTTCACGTCTAAGAAACTAAGTTAAGAGACTAGAAATGAATGGCCCATAATTTATACATATGCATAACAATTCAAATTAAATAATCAAGCTCAATATTGTTTATCATCATCGTATTCACATTGACTTATGGTATATTACATCTAAAAATATTAAATATTTTTCTTAACCATCCCAAAGTTTTATATTTAATTATCACGAAGCTTAAAACATAATAGAGTGTAGTATTTGTAAAAAACTAACTATATTTTATTTTTCTACTCCATCACAAAATTTTAGGTTTTTCCCCACTAAAAAACAAAGTTAAGAGACTATAATCCATGACATATTTTTTATATAAAACAGGTAATAATAAAAATAATTTATCAAGCTAGAATTTATTTATATTTACCATTATCACACTGAATTATGGTAAGTTAGATGTAAATATATTCAATATGTTTCCTCTCCATCACCAAATTTCATGTTTCTTCCTCACTAAGCCACAGAGTTAAAAGACTGTAAATGAATGACAAATAAATTATATCCACATGGGTAATCGCTAAAATTAAATATTTAAGCTCAATGTTATTTGTATTAAGTATAATCACATTGTATTACGGTATAATAGATATAAACAATTTCTATATTATTCTTCTTCCCCATCACCAAAATTTTGGTTTCTTCACCTCTAAGAAACTAAGTTAAGAGACTAGAAATGAATGACCCATAATTTATACATATGCATAACAATTAAAATTAAATAATCAAGCTCAATTTTGTTTATATTCATCGTGTTCAAATTGACTTATGGTATATTACATATAAAAATATTCAATATATTGCTTCACCATCCCAAAGTTTTAAATTTTTTGATCACGAAGCTTAAAACATAATATATTATAGTAGATGTACAAAATTAATTATATTTTATTTTTCTACTCCATCACAAAATTTTAGGTTTTTCCCCACTAAAAAACAAAGTTAAGAGACTATAATCCATGACATTTTTTTTATATAAAATAGGTAATAATTAAAATAAATAATCAAGCTAGAATTTATCGATACTTACCATTTTCACATTGAAGTATGATAAGTTAGATGTATATATATTCAATATGTTGCTTCTCCATCACCAAATTTCACGTTTCTTCGTCACAAAGACACAGAGTTAAAAGACTTTAAATGAATGACAAATAAATTATATTTACATGGGTAATCACTAAAATGAAATACTTAATCTCAATGTTATTTGTATTCAGTATAATCATATTGTATTATTGTATAATAGATTTAAAAAATTTCTATATTTTTATTCTTCTCCATCACCAAAATTTTGGTTTCTTCACGTCTAAGAAACTAAGTTAAGAGACTAGAAATGAGTGGCCCATAATTTATACATATGCATAACAATTCAAATTAAATAATCAAGCTCAATATTGTTTATATTCATCGTATTCACATTGACTTATGGTATATTACATCTAAAAATATTAAATATTTTTCTTAACCATCCCAAAGTTTTAGATTTAATTATCACGAAGCTTATAACATAATAGAGTGTAGTATTTGTAAAAAAAACTAACTATATTTTATTTTTCTACTCCATCACAAAATTTTAGGTTTTTCCCCACTAAAAAACAAAGTTAAGAGACTATAATCCATGACATATTTTTTATATAAAACAGGTAATAATAAAAATAAGTTATCAAGCTAGAAATTATTTATATTTACCATTTTCACATTGAATTATGGTAAGTTAGATGTAAATATATTCAATATGTTTCCTCTCCATCACCAAATTTCATGTTTCTTCCTCACTAAGCCACAGAGTTAAAAGACTGTAAATGAATGACAAATAAATTATATCCACATGGGTAATCGCTAAAATTAAATATTTAAGCTCAATGTTATTTGTATTAAGTATAATCACATTGTATTATGGTATAATAGATATAAACAATTTCTATATTATTCTTCTTCTCCATCACCAAAAGTTTGGTTTCTTCACCTCTAAGAAACTAAGTTAAGAGACTAGAAATGAATGACCCATAATTTATACATATGCATAACAATTAAAATTAAATAATCAAGCTCAATATTGTTTATATTCATCGTGTTCAAATTGACTTATGGTATATTACATATAAAAATATTCAATATATTGCTTCACCATCCCAAAGTTTTAAATTTTTTTATCACTAAGCTAAAAACATAATATATTATAGTAGATGTAAAAAATTAATTATATTTTATTTTTCTACTCCATCACAAAATGTTAGGTTTTTCGCCTTAAAAAACCAAGTTAAAAGACTATAATCCATGACATTTTTTTTATATAAAATAGGTAATAATTAAAATAATCAATCAAGCTAGAATTTATTGATACTTACCATTTTCACATCGAAGTATGATAAGTTAGATGTATATATATTCAATATGTTACTTCTCCATCACCAAATTTCACGTTTCTTCGTAACAAAGACACAGAGTTAAAAGACTTTAAATGAATGACAAATAAATTATATTTACATGGGTAATCACTAAAATTAAATACTTAATCTCAATGTTATTTGTATTCAGTATAATCATATTGTATTATGGTATAATAGATTTAAAAAATTTCTATATTTTTATTCTTCTCCATCACCAAAATTTTGGTTTCTTCACGTCTAAGAAACTAAGTTAAGAGACTAGAAATGAATGGCCCATAATTTATACATATGCATAACAATTCAAATTAAATAACCAAGCTCAATATTGTTTTTAATCATCGTATTCACATTGACTTATGGTATATTACATCTAAAAATATTCAATATTTTTCTTAACCATCCCAAAGTTTTAGATTTAATTATCACTAAGCTTAAAACATAATAGAGTGTAGTAGTTGTAAAAAACTAACTATATTTTATTTTTCTACTCATCACAAAATTTTAGGTTTTTCCCCACTAAAAAACAAAGTTTAGAGACTATAATCCATGACATATTTTTTATATAAAACAGGTAAAAATAAAAATAAGTTATTAAGCTAGAATTTATTTATATTTACCATTTTCACATTGAATTATGGTAAGTTAGATGTAAATATATTCAATATGTTTCCTCTCCATCACCAAATTTCATGTTTCTTCCTCACTAAGCCACAGAGTTAAAAGACTGTAAATGAATGACAAATAAATTATATCCACATGGATAATCGCTAAAATTAAATATTTAAGCTCAATGATATTTGTATTAAGTATAATCACATTGTATTATGGTATAATAGATATAAACAATTTCTATATTATTCTTCTTCTCCATCACCAAAATTTTGGTTTCTTCACCTCTAAGAAACTAAGTTAAGAGACTAGAAATGAATGACCCATAATTTATACATATGCATAACAATTAAAATTAAATAATCAAGCTCAATATTGTTTATATTCATCGTGTTCAAATTGACTTATGGTATATTACATATAAAAATATTCAATATATTTCTTCACCATCCCAAAGTTTTAAATTTTTTTATCACTAAGCTAAAAACATAATATATTATAGTAGATGTAAAAAATTAATTATATTTTATTTTTCTACTCCATCACAAAATTTTAGGTTTTTCGCCTTAAAAAACCAAGTTAAAAGACTATAATCCATGACATTTTTTTTATATAAAATAGGTAATAATTAAAATAAATAATCAAGCTAGAATTTATTGATACTTACCATTTTCACATTGAAGTAAGATAAGTTAGATGTATATATATTCAATATGTTACTTCTCCCTCAACAAATTTCACGTTTCTTCGTCACAAAGACACAGAGTTAAAAGAATGTAAATGAATGACAAATAAATTATATTTACATGGGTAATCACTAAAATTAAATACTTAATCTCAATGTTATTTGTATTCAGTATAATCATATTGTATTATGGTATAATAGATTTAAAAAATTTCTATAATTTTATTCTTCACCATCACCAAAATTTTGGTTTCTTCACGTCTAAGAAACTAAGTTAAGAGACTAGAAATGAATGGCCCATAATTTATACATACGCATAACAATTCAAATTAAATAATCAAGCTCAATATTGTTTATAATCATCGTATTCACATTGACTTATGGTATATTACATCTAAAAATATTCAATATTTTTCTTAACCATCCCAAAGTTTTAGATTTAATTATCACTAAGCTTAAAACATAATAGAGTGTAGTAGTTGTAAAAAACTAACTATATTTTATTTTTCTACTCATCACAAAATTTTAGGTTTTTCCCCACTAAAAAACAAAGTTAAAAGACTATAATCCATGACATATTTTTTTATATAAAACAGGTAATAATAAAAATAAGTTATCAAGCTAGAATTTATTTATATTTACCATTTTCACATTGAATTATGGTAAGTTAGATGTAAATATATTCAATATGTTTCCTCTCCATCACCAAATTTCTTGTTTCTTCCTCACTAAGCCACAGAGTTAAAAGACTGTAAATGAATGACAAATAAATTATATCCACATGGGTAATCGCTAAAATTAAATATTTAAGCTCAATGTTATTTGTATTAAGTATAATCACACTGTATTATGGTATAATAGATATAAACAATTTCTATATTATTCTTCTTCTCCATCACCAAAAGTTTGGTTTCTTCACCTCTAAGAAACTAAGTTAAGAGACTAGAAATGAATGACCCATAATTTATACATATGCATAACAATTAAAATTAAATAATCAAGCTCAATATTGTTTATATTCATCGTGTTCAAATTGACTTATGGTATATTACATATAAAAATATTCAATATATTTCTTCACCATCCCAAAGTTTTAAATTTTTTTATCACTAAGCTAAAAACATAATATATTATAGTAGATGTAAAAAATTAATTAAATTTTATTTTTCTACTCCATCACAAAATTTTAGGTTTTTCGCCTTAAAAAACCAAGTTAAAAGACTATAATCCATGACATTTTTTTTATATAAAATAGGTAATAATTAAAATAAATAATCAAGCTAGAATTTATTCATACTTACCATTTTCACATTGAAGTATGATGTGTTAGATGTATATATATTCAATATGTTACTTCTCCATCAACAAATTTCACGTTTCTTCGTCACAAAGACACAGAGTTAAAAGACTGTAAATGAATGACAAATAAATTATATTTACATGGGTAATCACTAAAATTAAATACTTAATATCAATGTTATTTGTATTCAATATAATCATATTCTATTATGGTATAATAGATTTAAAAAATTTCTATATTTTTATTCTTCTCCATCACCTAAAATTTTGGTTTCTTCACGTCTAAGAAACTAAGTTAAGAGATTAGAAATGAATGGCCCATAATTTATACATATGCATAACAATTCAAATTAAATAATCAAGCTCAATATTGTTTATAATCATCGTATTCACATTGACTTATGGTATATTACATATAAAAATATTCAATATTTTTCTTAACCATCCCAAAGTTTTAGATTTAATTATCACTAAGCTTAAAACATAATAGAGTGTAGTAGTTGTAAAAAACTAACTATATTTTATTTTTCTACTCCATCACAAAATTTTAGGTTTTTCCCCACTAAAAAACATAGTTAAGAGACTATAATCCATTACATATTTTTTATATAAAACAGGTAATAATAAAAAAAAGTTATCAAGCTAGAATTTATTTATATTTACCATTTTCACATCGAACTATGGTAAGTTAGAAGTAAATATATTCAATATGTTACTTCTCCGTCACCAAATTTCATGTTTCTTCGTCACAAAGACACAGAGTTAAAAGACTGTAAATGAATGACAAATAAATTATATCCACATGGGTAATCGCTAAAATTAAATATTTAAGCGCAATGTTATTTGTATTAAGTATAATCACATTGTATTATGGTATAATAGATATAAACTATTTCTATATAATTCTTCTTCTCCATCACCAAAATTTTGGTTTCTTCACCTCTAAGAAACTAAGTTAAGAGACTAGAAAAGAATGACCCATGATTTATACATATGCATAACAATTAAAATTAAATAATCAAGCTCAATATTGTTTATATTCATCGTGTTCAAATTGACTTATGGTATATTACATATAAAAATATTCAATATATTGCTTCACCATCCCAAAGTTTTAAATTTTTTTATCACTAAGCTAAAAACATAATATATTATAGTAGATGTAAAAAATTAATTATATTTTATTTTTCTACTCCAACACAAAATGTTAGGTTTTTCGCCTTAAAAAACCAAGTTAAAAGACTATAATCCATGACATTTTTTTATATAAAATAGGTAATAATTAAAATAAATAATCAAGCTAGAATTTATTGATACTTACCATTTTCACATTGAAGTATGATAAGTTAGATGTATATATATTCAATATGTTACTTCTCCATCAACAAATTTCACGTTTCTTCGTCACAAAGACACAGAGTTAAAAGACTGTAAATGAATGACAAATGAATTATATTTACATGGGTAATCACTAAAATTAAATACTTAATCTCAATGTTATTTGTATTCAGTATAATAGTATTGTATTATGGTATAATAGATTTAAAAAATTTCTATATTTTTATTCTTCTCCATCACCAAAATTTTGGTTTCTTCACGTCTAAGAAACTAAGTTAAGAGACTAGAAATGAATGGCCCATAATTTATACATATGCATAACAATTCAAATTAAATAACCAAGCTCAATATTGTTTTTAATCATCGTATTCACATTGACTTATGGTATATTACATCTAAAAATATTCAATATTTTTCTTAACCATCCCAAAGTTTTAGATTTAATTATCACTAAGCTTAAAACATAATAGAGTGTAGTAGTTGTAAAAAACTAACTATATTTTATTTTTCTACTCATCACAAAATTTTAGGTTTTTCCCCACTAAAAAACAAAGTTAAAAGACTATAATCCATGACATATTTTTTATATAAAACAGGTAATAATAAAAATAAGTTATCAAGCTAGAATTTATTTATATTTACCATTTTCACATTGAATTATGGTAAGTTAGATGTAAATATATTCAATATGTTTCCTCTCCATCACCAAATTTCATGTTTCTTCCTCACTAAGCCACAGAGTTAAAATACTGTAAATGAATGACAAATAAATTATATCCACATGGGTAATCGCTAAAATTAAATATTTAAGCTCAATGTTATTTGTATTAAGTATAATCACATTGTATTATGGTATAATAGATATAAACAATTTCTATATTATTCTTCTTCTCCATCACCAAAATTTTGGTTTCTTCACCTCTAAGAAACTAAGTTAAGAGACTAGAAATGAATGACCCATAATTTATACATATGCATAACAATTAAAATTAAATAATCAAGCTCAATATTGTTTATATTCATCGTGTTCAAATTGACTTATGGTATATTACATATAAAAATATTCAATATATTTCTTCACCATCCCAAAGTTTTAAATTTTTTTATCACTAAGCTAAAAACATAATATATTATAGTAGATGTAAAAAATTAATTATATTTTATTTTTCTACTCCATCACAAAATTTTAGGTTTTTCGCCTTAAAAAACCAAGTTAAAAGACTATAATCCATGACATTTTTTTTATATAAAATAGGTAATAATTAAAAGAAATAATCAAGCTAGAATTTATTGATACTTACCATTTTCACATTGAAGTATGATGTGTTAGATGTATATATATATTCAATATGTTACTTCTCCATCAACAAATTTCACGTTTCTTCGTCACAAAGACACAGAGTTAAAAGACTGTAAATGAATGACAAATAAATTATATTTACATGGGTAATCACTAAAATTAAATACTTAATATCAATGTTATTTGTATTCAATATAATCATATTCTATTATGGTATAATAGATTTAAAAAATTTCTATATTTTTATTCTTCTCCATCACCTAAAATTTTGGTTTCTTCACGTCTAAGAAACTAAGTTAAGAGATTAGAAATGAATGGCCCATAATTTATACATATGCATAACAATTCAAATTAAATAATCAAGCTCAATATTGTTTATAATCATCGTATTCACATTGACTTATGGTATATTACATATAAAAATATTCAATATTTTTCTTAACCATCCCAAAGTTTTAGATTTAATTATCACTAAGCTTAAAACATAATAGAGTGTAGTAGTTGTAAAAAACTAACTATATTTTATTTTTCTACTCCATCACAAAATTTTAGGTTTTTCCCCACTAAAAAACAAAGTTAAGAGACTATAATCCATTACATATTTTTTATATAAAACAGGTAATAATAAAAAAAAGTTATCAAGCTAGAATTTATTTATATTTACCATTTTCACATCGAATTATGGTAAGTTAGAAGTAAATATATTCAATATGTTACTTCTCCGTCACCAAATTTCATGTTTCTTCGTCACAAAGACACAGAGTTAAAAGACTGTAAATGAATGACAAATAAATTATATCCACATGGGTAATCGCTAAAATTAAATATTTAAGCGCAATGTTATTTGTATTAAGTATAATCACATTGTATTATGGTATAATAGATATAAACTATTTCTATATAATTCTTCTTCTCCATCACCAAAATTTTGGTTTCTTCACCTCTAAGAAACTAAGTTAAGAGACTAGAAATGAATGACCCATGATTTATACATATGCATAACAATTAAAATTAAATAATCAAGCTCAATATTGTTTATATTCATCGTGTTCAAATTGACTTATGGTATATTACATATAAAAATATTCAATATATTGCTTCACCATCCCAAAGTTTTAAATTTTTTTATCACTAAGCTAAAAACATAATATATTATAGTTGATGTAAAAAATTAATTATATTTTATTTTTCTACTCCATCACAAAATGTTAGGTTTTTCGCCTTAAAAAACCAAGTTAAAAGACTATAATCCATGACATTTTTTTTATATAAAATAGGTAATAATTAAAATAAATAATCAAGCTAGAATTTATTGATACTTACCATTTTCACATTGAAGTATGATAAGTTAGATGTATATATATTCAATATGTTACTTCTCCATCAACAAATTTCACGTTTCTTCGTCACAAAGACACAGAGTTAAAAGACTGTAAATGAATGACAAATGAATTATATTTACATGGGTAATCACTAAAATTAAATACTTAATCTCAATGTTATTTGTATTCAGTATAATAGTATTGTATTATGGTATAATAGATTTAAAAAATTTCTATATTTTTATTCTTCTCCATCACCAAAATTTTGGTTTCTTCACGTCTAAGAAACTAAGTTAAGAGACTAGAAATGAATGGCCCATAATTTATACATATGCATAACAATTCAAATTAAATAACCAAGCTCAATATTGTTTTTAATCATCGTATTCACATTGACTTATGGTATATTACATCTAAAAATATTCAATATTTTTCTTAACCATCCCAAAGTTTTAGATTTAATTATCACTAAGCTTAAAACATAATAGAGTGTAGTAGTTGTAAAAAACTAACTATATTTTATTTTTCTACTCATCACAAAATTTTAGGTTTTTCCCCACTAAAAAACAAAGTTAAGAGACTATAATCCATGACATATTTTTTATATAAAACAGGTAAAAATATAAATAAGTTATCAAGCTAGAATTTATTTATATTTACCATTTTCACATTGAATTATGGTAAGTTAGATGTAAATATATTCAATATGTTTCCTCTCCCGTCACCAAATTTCATGTTTCTTCGTCACAAAGACACAGAGTTAAAAGACTGTAAATGAATGACAAATAAATTATATCCACATGGGTAATCGCTAAAATTAAATATTTAAGCTCAATGTTATTTGTATTAAGTATAATCACATTGTATTATGGTATAATAGATATAAACAATTTCTATATTATTCTTCTTCTCCATCACCAAAATTTTGGTTTCTTCACCTATAAGAAACTAAGTTAAGAATCTAGAAATGAATGACCCATAATTTATACATATGCATAACAATTAAAATTAAATAATCAAGCTCAATATTGTTTATATTCATCGTGTTCAAATTGACTTATGGTATATTACATATAAAAATATTCAATATATTGCTTCACCATCCCAAAGTTTTAAATTTTTTTATCACTAAGCTAAAAACATAATATATTATAGTAGATGTAAAAAATTAATTATATTTTATTTTTCTACTCCATCACAAAATGTTAGGTTTTTCGCCTTAAAAAACCATGTTAAAAGACTATAATCCATGACATTTTTTTTATATAAAATAGGTAATAATTAAAATAAATAATCAAGCTAGAATTTATTGATACTTACCATTTTCACATTGAAGTATGATAAGTTAGATGTATATATATTCAATATGTTACTTCTCCATCACCAAATTTCACGTTTCTTCGTAACAAAGACACAGAGTTAAAAGACTGTAAATGAATGACAAATAAATTATATTTACATGGGTAATCACTAAAATTAAATACTTAATCTCAATGTTATTTGTATTCAGTATAATCATATTCTATTATGGTATAATAGATTTAAAAAATTTCTATATTTTTATTCTTCTCCATCACCTAAAATTTTGGTTTCTTCACGTCTAAGAAACTAAGTTAAGAGACTAGAAATGAATGGCCCATAATTTATACATATGCATAACAATTCAAATTAAATAATCAAGCTCAATATTGTTTATAATCATCGTATTCACATTGACTTATGGTATATTACATATAAAAATATTCAATATTTTTCTTAACCATCCCAAAGTTTTAGATTTAATTATCACTAAGCTTAAAACATAATAGAGTGTAGTAGTTGTAAAAAACTAACTATATTTTATTTTTCTACTCCATCACAAAATTTTAGGTTTTTCCCACTAAAAAACAAAGTTAAGAGACTATAATCCATGACATATTTTTTATATAAAACAGGTAATAATAAAAATTAGTTATCAAGCTAGAATTTATTTATATTTACCATTTTCACATCGAATTATGGTAAGTTAGATGTAAATATATTCAATATGTTACTTCTCCGTCACCAAATTTCATGTTTCTTCGTCACAAAGACACAGAGTTAAAAGACTGTAAATGAATGACAAATAAATTATATCCACATGGGTAATCGCTAAAATTAAATATTTAAGCTCAATGTTATTTGTATTAAGTATAATCACATTGTATTATGGTATAATAGATATAAACAATTTCTATATTATTCTTCTTCTCCATCACCAAAATTTTGGTTTCTTCACCTCTAAGAAACTAAGTTAAGAGACTAGAAATGAATGACCCATAATTTATACATATGCATAACAATTAAAATTAAATAATCAAGCTCAATAATGTTTATATTCATCGTGTTCAAATTGACTTATGGTATATTACATATAAAAATATTCAATATATTGCTTCACCATCCCAAAGTTTTAAATTTTTTTATCACTAAGCTAAAAACATAATATATTATAGTAGATGTAAAAAATTAATTATATTTTATTTTTCTACTCCATCACAAAATGTTAGGTTTTTCGCCTTAAAAAACCAAGTTAAAAGACTATAATCCATGACATTTTTTTTATATAAAATAGGTAATAATTAAAATAAATAATCAAGCTAGAATTTATTGATACTTACCATTTTCACATTGAAGTATGATAAGTTAGATGTATATATATTCAATATGTTACTTCTCCATCACCAAATTTCACGTTTCTTCGTAACAAAGACACAGAGTTAAAAGACTGTAAATGAATGACAAATAAATTATATTTACATGGGTAATCACTAAAATTAAATACTTAATCTCAATGTTATTTGTATTCAGTATAATAATATTGTATTATGGTATAATAGATTTAAAAAATTTCTATAATTTTCTTCTTCTCCATCACCAAAATTTTGGTTTCTTCACGTCTAAGAAACTAAGTTAGGAGACAAGAAATGAATGGCCCATAATTTATACATATGCATAACAATTCAAATTAAATAATCAAGCTCAATATTGTTTATAATCATCGTATTCACATTGACTTATGGTATATTACATATAAAAATATTCAATATTTTTCTTAACCATCCCAAAGTTTTAGATTTAATTATCACTAAGCTTAAAACATAATAGAGTGTAGTAGTTGTAAAAAACTAACTATATTTTATTTTTCTACTCCATCACAAAATTTTAGGTTTTTCCCCACTAAAAAACAAAGTTAAGAGACTATAATCCCTGACATATTTTTTATATAAAACAGGTAATAATAAAAATAAGTTATCAAGCTAGAATTTATTTATATTTACCATTTTCACATCGAATTATGGTAAGTTAGATGTAAATATATTCAATATGTTACTTCTCCGTCACCAAATTTCATGTTTCTTCGTCACAAAGACACAGAGTTAAAAGACTGTAAATGAATGACAAATAAATTATATCCACATGGGTAATCGCTAAAATTAAATATTTAAGCTCAATGTTATTTGTATTAAGTATAATCACATTGTATTATGGTATAATAGATATAAACAATTTCTATATTATTCTTCTTCTCCATCACCAAAATTTTGGTTTCTTCACCTATAAGAAACTAAGTTAAGAATCTAGAAATGAATGACCCATAATTTATACATATGCATAACAATTAAAATTAAATAATCAAGCTCAATATTGTTTATATTCATCGTGTTCAAATTGACTTATGGTATATTACATATAAAAATATTCAATATATTGCTTCACCATCCCAAAGTTTTAAATTTTTTTATCACTAAGCTAAAAACATAATATATTATAGTAGATGTAAAAAATTAATTATATTTTATTTTTCTACTCCATCACAAAATGTTAGGTTTTTCGCCTTAAAAAACCAAGTTAAAAGACTATAATCCATGACATTTTTTTTATATAAAATAGGTAATAATTAAAATAAATAATCAAGCTAGAATTTATTGATACTTACCATTTTCACATTGAAGTATGATAAGTTAGATGTATATATATTCAATATGTTACTTCTCCATCACCAAATTTCACGTTTCTTCGTAACAAAGACACAGAGTTAAAAGACTGTAAATGAATGACAAATAAATTATATTTACATGGGTAATCACTAAAATTAAATACTTAATCTCAATGTTATTTGTATTCAGTATAATCATATTCTATTATGGTATAATAGATTTAAAAAATTTCTATATTTTTATTCTTCTCCATCACCTAAAATTTTGGTTTCTTCACGTCTAAGAAACTAAGTTAAGAGACTAGAAATGAATGGCCCATAATTTATACATATGCATAACAATTCAAATTAAATAATCAAGCTCAATATTGTTTATAATCATCGTATTCACATTGACTTATGGTATATTACATAAAAAAATATTCAATATTTTTCTTAACCATCCCAAAGTTTTAGATTTAATTATCACTAAGCTTAAAACATAATAGAGTGTAGTAGTTGTAAAAAACTAACTATATTTTATTTTTCTACTCCATCACAAAATTTTAGGTTTTTCCCCACTAAAAAACAAAGTTAAGAGACTATAATCCATGACATATTTTTTATATAAAACAGGTAATAATAAAAATAAGTTATCAAGCTAGAATTTATTTATATTTACCATTTTCACATCGAATTATGGTAAGTTAGATGTAAATATATTCAATATGTTACTTCTCCGTCACCAAATTTCATGTTTCTTCGTCACAAAGACACAGAGTTAAAAGACTGTAAATGAATGACAAATAAATTATATCCACATGGGTAATCGCTAAAATTAAATATTTAAGCTCAATGTTATTTGTATTAAGTATAATCACATTGTATTATGGTATAATAGATATAAACAATTTCTATATTATTCTTCTTCTCCATCACCAAAATTTTGGTTTCTTCACCTCTAAGAAACTAAGTTAAGAGACTAGAAATGAATGACCCATAATTTATACATATGCATAACAATTAAAATTAAATAATCAAGCTCAATAATGTTTATATTCATCGTGTTCAAATTGACTTATGGTATATTACATATAAAAATATTCAATATATTGCTTCACCATCCCAAAGTTTTAAATTTTTTTATCACTAAGCTAAAAACATAATATATTATAGTAGATGTAAAAAATTAATTATATTTTATTTTTCTACTCCATCACAAAATGTTAGGTTTTTCGCCTTAAAAAACCAAGTTAAAAGACTATAATCCATGACATTTTTTTTATATAAAATAGGTAATAATTAAAATAAATAATCAAGCTAGAATTTATTGATACTTACCATTTTCACATTGAAGTATGATAAGTTAGATGTATATATATTCAATATGTTACTTCTCCATCACCAAATTTCACGTTTCTTCGTAACAAAGGACACAGAGTTAAAAGACTGTAAATGAATGACAAATAAATTATATTTACATGGGTAATCACTAAAATTAAATACTTAATCTCAATGTTATTTGTATTCAGTATAATAATATTGTATTATGGTATAATAGATTTAAAAAATTTCTATAATTTTCTTCTTCTCCATCACCAAAATTTTGGTTTCTTCACGTCTAAGAAACTAAGTTAGGAGACAAGAAATGAATGGCCCATAATTTATACATATGCATAACAATTCAAATTAAATAATCAAGCTCAATATTGTTTATAATCATCGTATTCACATTGACTTATGGTATATTACATATAAAAATATTCAATATTTTTCTTAACCATCCCAAAGTTTTAGATTTAATTATCACTAAGCTTAAAACATAATAGAGTGTAGTAGTTGTAAAAAACTAACTATATTTTATTTTTCTACTCCATCACAAAATTTTAGGTTTTTCCCCACTAAAAAACAAAGTTAAGAGACTATAATCCCTGACATATTTTTTATATAAAACAGGTAATAATAAAAATAAGTTATCAAGCTAGAATTTATTTATATTTACCATTTTCACATCGAATTATGGTAAGTTAGATGTAAATATATTCAATATGTTACTTCTCCGTCACCAAATTTCATGTTTCTTCGTCACAAAGACACAGAGTTAAAAGACTGTAAATGAATGACAAATAAATTATATCCACATGGGTAATCGCTAAAATTAAATATTTAAGCTCAATGTTATTTGTATTAAGTATAATCACATTGTATTATGGTATAATAGATATAAACAATTTCTATATTATTCTTCTTCTCCATCACCAAAATTTTGGTTTCTTCACCTATAAGAAACTAAGTTAAGAATCTAGAAATGAATGACCCATAATTTATACATATGCATAACAATTAAAATTAAATAATCAAGCTCAATATTGTTTATATTCATCGTGTTCAAATTGACTTATGGTATATTACATATAAAAATATTCAATATATTGCTTCACCATCCCAAAGTTTTAAATTTTTTTATCACTAAGCTAAAAACATAATATATTATAGTAGATGTAAAAAATTAATTATATTTTATTTTTCTACTCCATCACAAAATGTTAGGTTTTTCGCCTTAAAAAACCAAGTTAAAAGACTATAATCCATGACATTTTTTTTATATAAAATAGGTAATAATTAAAATAAATAATCAAGCTAGAATTTATTGATACTTACCATTTTCACATTGAAGTATGATAAGTTAGATGTATATATATTCAATATGTTACTTCTCCATCACCAAATTTCACGTTTCTTCGTAACAAAGACACAGAGTTAAAAGACTGTAAATGAATGACAAATAAATTATATTTACATGGGTAATCACTAAAATTAAATACTTAATCTCAATGTTATTTGTATTCAGTATAATCATATTCTATTATGGTATAATAGATTTAAAAAATTTCTATATTTTTATTCTTCTCCATCACCTAAAATTTTGGTTTCTTCACGTCTAAGAAACTAAGTTAAGAGACTAGAAATGAATGGCCCATAATTTATACATATGCATAACAATTCAAATTAAATAATCAAGCTCAATATTGTTTATAATCATCGTATTCACATTGACTTATGGTATATTACATATAAAAATATTCAATATTTTTCTTAACCATCCCAAAGTTTTAGATTTAATTATCACTAAGCTTAAAACATAATAGAGTGTAGTAGTTGTAAAAAACTAACTATATTTTATTTTTCTACTCCATCACAAAATTTAGGTTTTTCCCCACTAAAAAACAAAGTTAAGAGACTATAATCCATGACATATTTTTTATATAAAACAGGTAATAATAAAAATAAGTTATCAAGCTAGAATTTATTTATATTTACCATTTTCACATCGAATTATGGTAAGTTAGATGTAAATATATTCAATATGTTACTTCTCCGTCACCAAATTTCATGTTTCTTTGTCACAAAGACACAGAGTTAAAAGACTGTAAATGAATGACAAATAAATTATATCCACATGGGTAATCGCTAAAATTAAATATTTAAGCTCAATGTTATTTGTATTAAGTATAATCACATTGTATTATGGTATAATAGATATAAACAATTTCTATATTATTCTTCTTCTCCATCACCAAAATTTTGGTTTCTTCACCTCTAAGAAACTAAGTTAAGAGACTAGAAATGAATGACCCATAATTTATACATATGCATAACAATTAAAATTAAATAATCAAGCTCAATAATGTTTATATTCATCGTGTTCAAATTGACTTATGGTATATTACATATAAAAATATTCAATATATTGCTTCACCATCCCAAAGTTTTAAATTTTTTTATCACTAAGCTAAAAACATAATATATTATAGTAGATGTAAAAAATTAATTATATTTTATTTTTCTACTCCATCACAAAATGTTAGGTTTTTCGCCTTAAAAAACCAAGTTAAAAGACTATAATCCATGACATTTTTTTTATATAAAATAGGTAATAATTAAAATAAATAATCAAGCTAGAATTTATTGATACTTACCATTTTCACATTGAAGTATGATAAGTTAGATGTATATATATTCAATATGTTACTTCTCCATCACCAAATTTCACGTTTCTTCGTAACAAAGACACAGAGTTAAAAGACTGTAAATGAATGACAAATAAATTATATTTACATGGGTAATCACTAAAATTAAATACTTAATCCCAATGTTATTTGTATTCAGTATAATAATATTGTATTATGGTATAATAGATTTAAAAAATTTCTATAATTTTCTTCTTCTCCATCACCAAAATTTTGGTTTCTTCACGTCTAAGAAACTAAGTTAGGAGACAAGAAATGAATGGCCCATAATTTATACATATGCATAACAATTCAAATTAAATAATCAAGCTCAATATTGTTTATAATCATCGTATTCACATTGACTTATGGTATATTACATATAAAAATATTCAATATTTTTCTTAACCATCCCAAAGTTTTAGATTTAATTATCACTAAGCTTAAAACATAATAGAGTGTAGTAGTTGTAAAAAACTAACTATATTTTATTTTTCTACTCCATCACAAAATTTTAGGTTTTTCCCCACTAAAAAACAAAGTTAAGAGACTATAATCCCTGACATATTTTTTATATAAAACAGGTAATAATAAAAATAAGTTATCAAGCTAGAATTTATTTATATTTACCATTTTCACATCGAATTATGGTAAGTTAGATGTAAATATATTCAATATGTTACTTCTCCGTCACCAAATTTCATGTTTTTTCGTCACAAAGACACAGAGTTAAAAGACTGTAAATGAATGACAAATAAATTATATCCACATGGGTAATCGCTAAAATTAAATATTTAAGCTCAATGTTATTTGTATTAAGTATAATCACATTGTATTATGGTATAATAGATATAAACAATTTCTATATTATTCTTCTTCTCCATCACCAAAATTTTGGTTTCTTCACCTATAAGAAACTAAGTTAAGAATCTAGAAATGAATGACCCATAATTTATACATATGCATAACAATTAAAATTAAATAATCAAGCTCAATATTGTTTATATTCATCGTGTTCAAATTGACTTATGGTATATTACATATAAAAATATTCAATATATTGCTTCACCATCCCAAAGTTTTAAATTTTTTTATCACTAAGCTAAAAACATAATATATTATAGTAGATGTAAAAAATTAATTATATTTTATTTTTCTACTCCATCACAAAATGTTAGGTTTTTCGCCTTAAAAAACCAAGTTAAAAGACTATAATCCATGACATTTTTTTTATATAAAATAGGTAATAATTAAAATAAATAATCAAGCTAGAATTTATTGATACTTACCATTTTCACATTGAAGTATGATAAGTTAGATGTATATATATTCAATATGTTACTTCTCCATCACCAAATTTCACGTTTCTTCGTAACAAAGACACAGAGTTAAAAGACTGTAAATGAATGACAAATAAATTATATTTACATGGGTAATCACTAAAATTAAATACTTAATCTCAATGTTATTTGTATTCAGTATAATAATATTGTATTATGGTATAATAGATTTAAAAAATTTCTATAATTTTATTCTTCACCATCACCAAAATTTTGGTTTCTTCACGTCTAAGAAACTAAGTTAAGAGACTAGAAATGAATGGCCCATAATTTATACATATGCATAACAATTCAAATTAAATAATCAAGCTCAATATTGTTTATAATCATCGTATTCACATTGACTTATGGTATATTACATATAAAAATATTCAATATTTTTCTTAACCATCCCAAAGTTTTAGATTTAATTATCACTAAGCTTAAAACATAATAGAGTGTAGTAGTTGTAAAAAACTAACTATATTTTATTTTTCTACTCCATCACAAAATTTTAGGTTTTTCCCCACTAAAAAACAAAGTTAAGAGACTATAATCCATGACATATTTTTTATATAAAACAGGTAATAATAAAAATAAGTTATCAAGCTAGAATTTATTTATATTTACCATTTTCACATCGAATTATGGTAAGTTAGATGTAAATATATTCAATATGTTACTTCTCCGTCACCAAATTTCATGTTTCTTCGTCACAACGACACAGAGTTAAAAGACTGTAAATGAATGACAAATAAATTATATCCACATGGGTAATCGCTAAAATTAAATATTTAAGCTCAATGTTATTTGTATTAAGTATAATCACATTGTATTATGGTATAATAGATATAAACAATTTCTATATTATTCTTCTTCTCCATCACCAAAATTTTGGTTTCTTCACCTATAAGAAACTAAGTTAAGAATCTAGAAATGAATGACCCATAATTTATACATATGCATAACAATTAAAATTAAATAATCAAGCTCAATATTGTTTATATTCATCGTGTTCAAATTGACTTATGGTATATTACATATAAAAATATTCAATATATTGCTTCACCATCCCAAAGTTTTAAATTTTTTTATCACTAAGCTAAACACATAATATATTATAGTAGATGTAAAAAATTAATTATATTTTATTTTTCTACTCCATCACAAAATGTTAGGTTTTTCGCCTTAAAAAACCAAGTTAAAAGACTATAATCCATGACATTTTTTTTATATAAAATAGGTAATAATTAAAATAAATAATCAAGCTAGAATTTATTGATACTTACCATTTTCACATTGAAGTATGATAAGTTAGATGTATATATATTCAATATGTTACTTCTCCATCACCAAATTTCACGTTTCTTCGTAACAAAGACACAGAGTTAAAAGACTGTAAATGAATGACAAATAAATTATATTTACATGGGTAATCACTAAAATTAAATACTTAATCTCAATGTTATTTGTATTCAGTATAATAATATTGTATTATGGTATAATAGATTTAAAAAATTTCTATAATTTTATTCTTCACCATCACCAAAATTTTGGTTTCTTCACGTCTAAGAAACTAAGTTAAGAGACTAGAAATGAATGGCCCATAATTTATACATATGCATAACAATTCAAATTAAATAATCAAGCTCAATATTGTTTATAATCATCGTATTCACATTGACTTATGGTATATTACATATAAAAATATTCAATATTTTTCTTAACCATCCCAAAGTTTTAGATTTAATTATCACTAAGCTTAAAACATAATAGAGTGTAGTAGTTGTAAAAAACTAACTATATTTTATTTTTCTACTCCATCACAAAATTTTAGGTTTTTCCCCACTAAAAAACAAAGTTAAGAGACTATAATCCATGACATATTTTTTATATAAAACAGGTAATAATAAAAATAAGTTATCAAGCTAGAATTTATTTATATTTACCATTTTCACATCGAATTATGGTAAGTTAGATGTAAATATATTCAATATGTTACTTCTCCGTCACCAAATTTCATGTTTCTTCGTCACAACGACACAGAGTTAAAAGACTGTAAATGAATGACAAATAAATTATATCCACATGGGTAATCGCTAAAATTAAATATTTAAGCTCAATGTTATTTGTATTAAGTATAATCACATTGTATTATGGTATAATAGATATAAACAATTTCTATATTATTCTTCTTCTCCATCACCAAAATTTTGGTTTCTTCACCTATAAGAAACTAAGTTAAGAATCTAGAAATGAATGACCCATAATTTATACATATGCATAACAATTAAAATTAAATAATCAAGCTCAATATTGTTTATATTCATCGTGTTCAAATTGACTTATGGTATATTACATATAAAAATATTCAATATATTGCTTCACCATCCCAAAGTTTTAAATTTTTTTATCACTAACCTAAAAACATAATATATTATAGTAGATGTAAAAAATTAATTATATTTTATTTTTCTACTCCATCACAAAATGTTAGGTTTTTCGCCTTAAAAAACCAAGTTAAAAGACTATAATCCATGACATTTTTTTTATATAAAATAGGTAATAATTAAAATAAATAATCAAGCTAGAATTTATTGATACTTACCATTTTCACATTGAAGTATGATAAGTTAGATGTATATATATTCAATATGTTACTTCTCCATCACCAAATTTCACGTTTCTTCGTAACAAAGACACAGAGTTAAAAGACTGTAAATGAATGACAAATAAATTATATTTACATGGGTAATCACTAAAATTAAATACTTAATCTCAATGTTATTTGTAATCAGTATAATAATATTGTATTATGGTATAATAGATTTAAAAAATTTCTATAATTTTATTCTTCACCATCACCAAAATTTTGGTTTCTTCACGTCTAAGAAACTAAGTTAAGAGACTAGAAATGAATGGCCCATAATTTATACATATGCATAACAATTCAAATTAAATAATCAAGCTCAATATTGTTTATAATCATCGTATTCACATTGACTTATGGTATATTACATATAAAAATATTCAATATTTTTCTTAACCATCCCAAAGTTTTAGATTTAATTATCACTAAGCTTAAAACATAATAGAGTGTAGTAGTTGTAAAAAACTAACTATATTTTATTTTTCTACTCCATCACAAAATTTTAGGTTTTTCCCCACTAAAAAACAAAGTTAAGAGACTATAATCCATGACATATTTTTTATATAAAACAGGTAATAATAAAAATAAGTTATCAAGCTAGAATTTATTTATATTTACCATTTTCACATCGAATTATGGTAAGTTAGATGTAAATATATTCAATATGTTACTTCTCCGTCACCAAATTTCATGTTTCTTCGTCACAACGACACAGAGTTAAAAGACTGTAAATGAATGACAAATAAATTATATCCACATGGGTAATCGCTAAAATTAAATATTTAAGCTCAATGTTATTTGTATTAAGTATAATCACATTGTATTATGGTATAATAGATATAAACAATTTCTATATTATTCTTCTTCTCCATCACCAAAATTTTGGTTTCTTCACCTATAAGAAACTAAGTTAAGAATCTAGAAATGAATGACCCATAATTTATACATATGCATAACAATTAAAATTAAATAATCAAGCTCAATATTGTTTATATTCATCGTGTTCAAATTGACTTATGGTATATTACATATAAAAATATTCAATATATTGCTTCACCATCCCAAAGTTTTAAATTTTTTTATCACTAACCTAAAAACATAATATATTATAGTAGATGTAAAAAATTAATTATATTTTATTTTTCTACTCCATCACAAAATGTTAGGTTTTTCGCCTTAAAAAACCAAGTTAAAAGACTATAATCCATGACATTTTTTTTATATAAAATAGGTAATAATTAAAATAAATAATCAAGCTAGAATTTATTGATACTTACCATTTTCACATTGAAGTATGATAAGTTAGATGTATATATATTCAATATGTTACTTCTCCATCACCAAATTTCACGTTTCTTCGTAACAAAGACACAGAGTTAAAAGACTGTAAATGAATGACAAATAAATTATATTTACATGGGTAATCACTAAAATTAAATACTTAATC
The DNA here is from genome assembly GCA_963859935.3 of Lathyrus sativus. NCBI lineage: Eukaryota > Viridiplantae > Streptophyta > Magnoliopsida > Fabales > Fabaceae > Lathyrus > Lathyrus sativus. Next base: position 39,889 of record CAWUDS030004715.1, on the reverse strand, counting down.
TCAATGTTATTTGTAATCAGTATAATAATATTGTATTATGGTATAATAGATTTAAAAAATTTCTATAATTTTATTCTTCACCATCACCAAAATTTTGGTTTCTTCACCTCTAAGAAACTAAGTTAAGAGACTAGAAATGAATGGCCCATAATTTATACATATGCATAACAATTCAAATTAAATAATCAAGCTCAATATTGTTTATAATCATCGTATTCACATTGACTTATGGTATATTACATATAAAAATATTCAATATTTTTCTTAACCATCCCAAAGTTTTAGATTTAATTATCACTAAGCTTAAAACATAATAGAGTGTAGTAGTTGTAAAAAACTAACTATATTTTATTTTTCTACTCCATCACAAAATTTTAGGTTTTTCCCCACTAAAAAACAAAGTTAAGAGACTATAATCCATGACATATTTTTTATATAAAACAGGTAATAATAAAAAATAAGTTATCAAGCTAGAATTTATTTATATTTACCATTTTCACATCGAATTATGGTAAGTTAGATGTAAATATATTCAATATGTTACTTCTCCGTCACCAAATTTCATGTTTCTTCGTCACAAAGACACAGAGTTAAAAGACTGTAAATGAATGACAAATAAATTATATCCACATGGGTAATCGCTAAAATTAAATATTTAAGCTCAATGTTATTTGTATTAAGTATAATCACATTGTATTATGGTATAATAGATATAAACAATTTCTATATTATTCTTCTTCTCCATCACCAAAATTTTGGTTTCTTCACCTCTAAGAAACTAAGTTAAGAATCTAGAAATGAATGACCCATAATTTATACATATGCATAACAATTAAAATTAAATAATCAAGCTCAATATTGTTTATATTCATCGTGTTCAAATTGACTTATGGTATATTACATATAAAAATATTCAATATATTGCTTCACCATCCCAAAGTTTTAAATTTTTTTATCACTAAGCTAAAAACATAATATTATTATAGTAGATGTAAAAAATTAATTATATTTTATTTTTCTACTCCATCACAAAATGTTAGGTTTTTCGCCTTAAAAAACCAAGTTAAAAGACTATAATCATGACATTTTTTTTTTATATAAAATAGGTAATAATTAAAATAAATAATCAAGCTAGAATTTATTGATACTTACCATTTTCACATTGAAGTATGATAAGTTAGATGTATATATATTCAATATGTTACTTCTCCATCACCAAATTTCACGTTCTTCGTAACAAAGACAAAGAGAGTTAAAAGACTGTAAATGAATGACAATAAATTATATTTACATGGGTAATCACTAAAATTAAATACTTAATCTCAATGTTATTTGTATTCAGTGTATAATAATATTGTATTATGGTATAATAGATTTAAAAAATTTCTATAATTTTATTCTTCACCATCACCAAAATTTTGGTTTCTTCACGTCTAAGAAACTAAGTTAAGAGACTAGAAATGAATTGCCCATAATTTTATACATATGCATAACAATTCAAATTAAATAATCAAGCTCAATATTGTCTATAATCATCGTATTCACATTGACTTATGGTATATTACATATAAAAATATTCAATATTTTTCTTAACCATCCCAAAGTTTTAGATTTAATTATAACTAAGCTTAAAACATAATAGAGTGTAGTAGTTGTAAAAAAACTAACTATATTTTATTTTTCTACTCCATCACAAAATTTTAGGTTTTTCCCACTAAAAAACAAAGTTAAGAGACTATAATCCATGACATATTTTTTATATAAAACAGGTAATAATAAAAATAAGTTATCAAGCTAGAATTTATTTATATTTACCATTTTCACATTGAATTATGGTAAGTTAGATGTAAATATATTCAATATGTTACTTCTCCGTCACCAAATTTCATGTTTCTTCGTCACAAAGACACAGAGTTAAAAGACTGTAAATGAATGACAAATAAATTATATCCACATGGGTAATCGCTAAAATTAAATATTTAAGCTCAATGTTATTTGTATTAAGTATAATCACATTGTATTATGGAATAATAGATATAAACTATTTCTATATTATTCTTCTTCTCCATCACAAAAATTTTGGTTTCTTCACCTATAAGAAACTAAGTTAAGAATCTAGAATGAATGACCCATAATTTATACATATGCATAACAATTAAAATTAAATAATCAAGCTCAATGTTGTTTATATTCATCGTGTTTCAAATTGACTTATGTATATTACATATAAAAAATATTCAATATATTGCTTCACCATCCCAAAGTTTTAAATTTTTTTTATCACTAAGCTAAAAACATAATATATTATAGTAGATGTAAAAAATTAATTATATTTTATTTTTCTACTCCATCACAAAATGTTAGGTTTTTCGCCTTAAAAAACCAAGTTAAAAGACTATAATCCATGACATTTTTTTTATATAAAATAGGTAATAATTAAAATAAATAATCAAGCTAGAATTTATTGATACTTACCATTTTCACATTGAAGTATGATAAGTTAGATGTATATATATTCAATATGTTACTTCTCCATCACCAAATTTCACGTTTCTTCGTAACAAAGACACAGAGTTAAAAGACTGTAAATGAATGACAAATAAATTATATTTACATGGGTAATCACTAAAATTAAATACTTAATCTCAATGTTATTTGTATTCAGTATAATAATATTGTATTATGGTATAATAGATTTAAAAAATTTCTATAATTTTATTCTTCACCATCACCAAAATTTTGGTTTCTTCACGTCTAAGAAACTAAGTTAAGAGACTAGAAATGAATGGCCCATAATTTTATACATATGCATAACAATTCAAATTAAATAATCAAGCTCAATATTTGTTTATAATCATCGTATTCACATTGACTTATGGTATATTACATATAAAAATATTCAATATTTTTCTTAACCATCCCAAAGTTTTAGATTTAATTATCACTAAGCTTAAAACATAATAGAGTGTAGTAGTTGTAAAAAACTAACTATATTTTATTTTTCTACTCCATCACAAAATTTTAGGTTTTTCCCACTAAAAAACAAAGTTAAGAGACTATAATCCATGACATATTTTTATATAAAACAGGTAATAATAAAAATAAGTTATCAAGCTAGAATTTATTTATATTTACCATTTTCACATCGAATTATGGTAAGTTAGATGTAAATATATTCAATATGTTACTTCTCCGTCACCAAATTTCATGTTTCTTCGTCACAAAGACACAGAGTTAAAAGATTGTAAATGAATGACAAATAAATTATATCCACATGGGTAATCGCTAAAATTAAATATTTAAGCTCAATGTTATTTGTATTAAGTATAATCACATTGTATTATGGTATAATAGATATAAACAATTTCTATATTATTCTTCTTCTCCATCACCAAAATTTTGGTTTCTTCACCTCTAAGAAAACTAAGTTAAGAATCTAGAAATGAATGACCCATAATTTATACATATGCATAACAATTAAAATTAAATAATCAAGCTCAATATGTTTATATTCATCGTGTTCAAATTGACTTATGGTATATTACATATAAAAATATTCAATATATTGCTTCACCATCCCAAAGTTTTAAATTTTTTTATCACTAAGCTAAAAACATAATATATTATAGTAGAATGTAAAAAATTAATTATATTTTATTTTCTACTCCATCACAAAATGTTAGGTTTTTCGCCTTAAAAAACCAAGTTAAAAGACTATAATCCATGACATTTTTTTTTTAATATAAAATAGGTAATAATTAAAATAAATAATCAAGCTAGAATTTATTGATACTTACCATTTTCACATTGAAGTATGATAAGTTAGATGTATATATATTCAATATGTTACTTCTCCATCACCAAATTTCACGTTTCTTCGTAACAAAGACAAAGAGTTAAAAGACTGTAAATGAATGACAAATAAATTATATTTACATGGGTAATCACTAAAATTAAATACTTAATCTCAATGTTATTTGTATTCAGTATAATAATATTGTATTATGGTATAATAGATTTAAAAAATTTCTATAATTTTATTCTTCACCATCACCAAAATTTTGGTTTCTTCACGTCTAAGAAACTAAGTTAAGAGACTAGAAATGAATGGCCCATAATTTATACATATGCATAACAATTCAAAATTAAATAATCAAGCTCAATATTGTCTATAATCATCGTATTCACATTGACTTATGGTATATTACATATAAAAAATATTCAATATTTTTCTTAACCATCCCAAAGTTTTAGATTTAATTATAACTAAGCTTAAAACATAATAGAGTGTAGTAGTTGTGAAAAAACTAACTATATTTTATTTTTCTACTCCATCACAAATTTTAGGTTTTTCCCCACTAAAAACAAAGTTAAGAGAGACTATAATCCATGACATATTTTTTTATATAAAACAGGTAATAATAAAAATAAGTTATCAAGCTAGAATTTATTTATATTTACCATTTTCACATTGAATTATGGTAAGTTAGATGTAAATATATTCAATATGTTATCCGTCACCAAATTTCATGTTTCTTCGTCACAAAGACACAGAGTTAAAAGACTGTAAATGAATGACAAATAAATTATATCCACATGGGTAATCGCTAAAATTAAATATTTAAGCTCAATGTTATTTGTATTAAGTATAATCACATTGTATTATGGAATAATAGATATAAACTATTTCTATATTATTCTTCTTCTCCATCACAAAAATTTTGGTTTCTTCACCTATAAGAAACTAAGTTAAGAATCTAGAAATGAATGACCCATAATTTATACATATGCATAACAATTAAAATTAAATAATCAAGCTCAATGTTGTTTATATTCATCGTGTTCAAATTGACTTATGGTATATTACATATAAAAATATTCAATATATTGCTTCACCATCCAAAGTTTTAAATTTTTTTATCACTAAGCTAAAAACATAATATATTATAGTAGATGTAAAAAATTAATTATATTTTATTTTTCTACTCCATCACAAAATGTTAGGTTTTTCGCCTTAAAAAACCAAGTTAAAAGACTATAATCCATGACATTTTTTTTATATAAAATAGGTAATAATTAAAATAAATAATCAAGCTAGAATTTATTGATACTTACCATTTTCACATTGAAGTATGATAAGTTAGATGTATATATATTCAATATGTTACTTCTCCATCACCAAATTTCACGTTTCTTCGTAACAAAGACAAAGAGTTAAAAGACTGTAAATGAATGACAAATAAATTATATTTACATGGGTAATCACTAAAATTAAATACTTAATCTCAATGTTATTTGTATTCAGTATAATAATATTGTATTATGGTATAATAGATTTAAAAAATTTCTATAATTTTATTCTTCACCATCACCAAAATTTTGGTTTCTTCACGTCTAAGAAACTAAGTTAAGAGACTAGAAATGAATGGCCCATAATTTATACATATGCATAACAATTCAAATTAAATAATCAAGCTCAATATTGTCTATAATCATCGTATTCACATTGACTTATGGTATATTACATATAAAAATATTCAATATTTTTCTTAACCATCCCAAAGTTTTAGATTTAATTATAACTAAGCTTAAAACATAATAGAGTGTAGTAGTTGTAAAAAACTAACTATATTTTATTTTTCTACTCCATCACAAAATTTTAGGTTTTTCCCCACTAAAAAACAAAGTTAAGAGACTATAATCCATGACATATTTTTTATATAAAACAGGTAATAATAAAAATAAGTTATCAAGCTAGAATTTATTTATATTTACCATTTTCACATTGAATTATGGTAAGTTAGATGTAAATATATTCAATATGTTACTTCTCCGTCACCAAATTTCATGTTTCTTCGTCACAAAGACACAGAGTTAAAAGACTGTAAATGAATGACAAATAAATTATATCCACATGGGTAATCGCTAAAATTAAATATTTAAGCTCAATGTTATTTGTATTAAGTATAATCACATTGTATTATGGAATAATAGATATAAACTATTTCTATATTATTCTTCTTCTCCATCACAAAAATTTTGGTTTCTTCACCTATAAGAAACTAAGTTAAGAATCTAGAAATGAATGACCCATAATTTATACATATGCATAACAATTAAAATTAAATAATCAAGCTCAATGTTGTTTATATTCATCGTGTTCAAATTGACTTATGGTATATTACATATAAAAATATTCAATATATTGCTTCACCATCCCAAAGTTTTAATTTTTTTATCACTAAGCTAAAAACATAATATATTATAGTAGATGTAAAAAATTAATTATATTTTATTTTTCTACCTCCATCACAAAATGTTAGGTTTTTCGCCTTAAAAAACCAAGTTAAAAGACTATAATCCATGACATTTTTTTATATAAAATAGGTAATAATTAAAATAAATAATCAAGCTAGAATTTATTGATACTTACCATTTTCACATTGAAGTATGATAAGTTAGATGTATATATATTCAATATGTTACTTCTCCATCACCAAATTTCACGTTTCTTCATCACAAAGACACAGAGTTAAAAGACTGTAAATGAATGACAAATAAATTATATTTACATGGTAATCACTAAAATTAAATACTTAATCTCAATGTTATTTGTATTCAGTATAATCATATTCTATTATGGTATAATAGATTTAAAAAATTTCTATATTTTTATTCTTCTCCATCACCTAAAATTTTGGTTTCTTCACGTCTAAGAAACTAAGTTAAGAGACTAGAAATGAATTGCCCATAATTTATACATATGCATAACAATTCAAATTAAATAATCAAGCTCAATATTGTTTATAATCATCGTATTCACATTGACTTATGGTATATTACATATAAAAATATTCAATATTTTTCTTAACCATCCCAAAGTTTTAGATTTAATTATCACTAAGCTTAAAACATAATAGAGTGTAGTAGTTGTAAAAAACTAACTATATTTTATTTTTCTACTCCATCACAAAATTTTAGGTTTTTCCCCACTAAAAAACAAAGTTAAGAGACTATAATCCATGACATATTTTTTATATAAAACAGGTAATAATAAAAATAAGTTATCAAGCTAGAATTTATTTATATTTACCATTTTCACATCGAATTATGGTAAGTTAGATGTAAATATATTCAATATGTTACTTCTCCGTCACCAAATTTCATGTTTCTTCGTCACAAAGACACAGAGTTAAAAGACTGTAAATGAATGACAAATAAATTATATCCACATGGGTAATCGCTAAATTAAATATTTAAGCTCAATGTTATTTGTATTAAGTATAATCACATTGTATTATGGAATAATAGATATAAACTATTTCTATATTATTCTTCTTCTCCATCACAAAAATTTTGGTTTCTTCACCTATAAGAAACTAAGTTAAGAATCTAGAAATGAATGACGCCCATAATTTATACATATGCATAACAATTAAAATTAAATAATCAAGCTCAATGTTGTTTATATTCATCGTGTTCAAATTGACTTATGGTATATTACATATAAAAATATTCAATATATTGCTTCACCATCCCAAAGTTTTAAATTTTTTTATCACTAAGCTAAAAACATAATATATTATAGTAGATGTAAAAAATTAATTATATTTTATTTTTCTACTCCATCACAAAATGTTAGGTTTTTCGCCTTAAAAAACCAAGTTAAAAGACTATAATCCATGACATTTTTTTATATAAAATAGGTAATAATTAAAATAAATAATCAAGCTAGAATTTATTGATACTTACCATTTTCACATTGAAGTATGATAAGTTAGATGTATATATATTCAATATGTTACTTCTCCATCACCAAATTTCACGTTTCTTCATCACAAAGACACAGAGTTAAAAGACTGTAAATGAATGACAAATAAATTATATTTACATGGGTAATCACTAAAATTAAATAATTAATCTCAATGTTATTTGTATTCAGTATAATCATATTCTATTATGGTATAATAGATTTAAAAAATTTCTATATTTTTATTCTTCTCCATCACCTAAAATTTTGGTTTCTTCACGTCTAAGAAACTAAGTTAAGAGACTAGAAATGAATTGCCCATAATTTATACATATGCATAACAATTCAAATTAAATAATCAAGCTCAATATTGTTTATAATCATCGTATTCACATTGACTTATGGTATATTACATATAAAAATATTCAATATTTTTCTTAACCATCCCAAAGTTTTAGATTTAATTATCACTAAGCTTAAAACATAATAGAGTGTAGTAGTTGTAAAAAACTAACTATATTTTATTTTTCTACTCCATCACAAAATTTTAGGTTTTTCCCCACTAAAAAACAAAGTTAAGAGACTATAATCCATGACATATTTTTTATATAAAACAGGTAATAATAAAAATAAGTTATCAAGCTAGAATTTATTTATATTTACCATTTTCACATCGAATTATGGTAAGTTAGATGTAAATATATTCAATATGTTACTTCTCCGTCACCAAATTTCATGTTTCTTCGTCACAAAGACACAGAGTTAAAAGACTGTAAATGAATGACAAATAAATTATATCCACATGGGTAATCGCTAAAATTAAATATTTAAGCTCAATGTTATTTGTATTAAGTATAAGCACATTGTATTATGGAATAATAGATATAAACTATTTCTATATTATTATTCTTCTCCATCACAAAAATTTTGGTTTCTTCACCTATAAGAAACTAAGTTAAGAATCTAGAAATGAATGACCCATAATTTATACATATGCATAACAATTAAAATTAAATAATCAAGCTCAATGTTGTTTATATTCATCGTGTTCAAATTGACTTATGGTATATTACATATAAAAATATTCAATATATTGCTTCACCATCCCAAAGTTTTAAATTTTTTTATCACTAAGCTAAAAACATAATATATTATAGTAGATGTAAAAAATTAATTATATTTTATTTTTCTACTCCATCACAAAATGTTAGGTTTTTCGCCTTAAAAAACCAAGTTAAAAGACTATAATCCATGACATTTTTTTTATATAAAATAGGTAATAATTAAAATAAATAATCAAGCTAGAATTTATTGATACTTACCATTTTCACATTGAAGTATGATAAGTTTGATGTATATATATTCAATATGTTACTTCTCCATCACCAAATTTCACGTTTCTTCATCACAAAGACACGGAGTTAAAAGACTGTAAATGAATGACAAATAAATTATATTTACAGGGGTAATCACTAAAATTAAATACTTAATCTCAATGTTATTTGTATTCAGTATAATCATAGTCTATTATGGTATAATAGATTTAAAAATTTTCTATATTTTTATTCTTCTCCATCACCTAAAATTTTGGTTTCTTCACGTCTAAGAAACTAAGTTAAGAGACTAGAAATGAATGGCCCATAATTTATACATATGCATAACAATTCAAATTAAATAATCAAGCTCAACATTGTTTTTAATCATCGTATTCACATTGACTTATGGTATATTACATATAAAAATATTCAATATTTTTCTTAACCATCCCAAAGTTTTAGATTTAATTATCACTAAGCTTAAAACATAATAGAGTGTAGTAGTTGTAAAAAACTAACTATATTTTATTTTTCTACTCCATCACAAAATTTTAGGTTTTTCCCCACTAAAAAACAAAGTTAAGAGACTATAATCCATGACATATTTTTTATATAAAACAGGTAATAATAAAAATAAGTTATCAAGCTAGAATTTATTTATATTTACCATTTTCACATTGAATTATGGTAAGTTAGATGTAAATATATTCAATATGTTACTTCTCCGTCACCAAATTTCATGTTTCTTCGTCACAAAGACACAGAGTTAAAAGACTGTAAATGAATGACAAATAAATTATATCCACATGGGTAATCGCTAAAATTAAATATTTAAGCTCAATGTTATTTGTATTAAGTATAATCACATTGTATTATGGAATAATAGATATAAACTATTTCTATATTATTCTTCTTCTCCATCACAAAAATTTTGGTTTCTTCACCTATAAGAAACTAAGTTAAGAATCTAGAAATGAATGACCCATAATTTATACATATGCATAACAATTAAAATTAAATAATCAAGCTCAATATTGTTTATATTCATCGTGTTCAAATTGACTTATGGTATATTACATATAAAAATATTCAATATATTGCTTCACCATCCCAAAGTTTTAAATTTTTTTATCACTAAGCTAAACACATAATATATTATAGTAGATGTAAAAAATTAATTATATTTTATTTTTCTACTCCATCACAAAATGTTAGGTTTTTCGCCTTAAAAAACCAAGTTAAAAGACTATAATCCATGACATTTTTTTTATATAAAATAGGTAATAATTAAAATAAATAATCAAGCTAGAATTTATTGATACTTACCATTTTCACATTGAAGTATGATAAGTTAGATGTATATATATTCAATATGTTACTTCTCCATCACCAAATTTCACGTTTCTTCATCACAAAGACACAGAGTTAAAAGACTGTAAATGAATGACAAATAAATTATATTTACATGGGTAATCACTAAAATTAAATACTTAATCTCAATGTTATTTGTATTCAGTATAATCATAGTCTATTATGGTATAATAGATTTAAAAATTTTCTATATTTTTATTCTTCTCCATCACCTAAAATTTTGGTTTCTTCACGTCTAAGAAACTAAGTTAAGAGACTAGAAATGAATGGCCCATAATTTATACATATGCATAACAATTCAAATTAAATAATCAAGCTCAACATTGTTTTTAATCATCGTATTCACATTGACTTATGGTATATTACATATAAAAATATTCAATATTTTTCTTAACCATCCCAAAGTTTTAGATTTAATTATCACTAAGCTTAAAACATAATAGAGTGTAGTAGTTGTAAAAAACTAACTATATTTTATTTTTCTACTCCATCACAAAATTTTAGGTTTTTCCCCACTAAAAAACAAAGTTAAGAGACTATAATCCATGACATATTTTTTATATAAAACAGGTAATAATAAAAATAAGTTATCAAGCTAGAATTTATTTATATTTACCATTTTCACATTGAATTATGGTAAGTTAGATGTAAATATATTCAATATGTTACTTCTCCGTCACCAAATTTCATGTTTCTTCGTCACAAAGACACAGAGTTAAAAGACTGTAAATGAATGACAAATAAATTATATCCACATGGGTAATCGCTAAAATTAAATATTTAAGCTCAATGTTATTTGTATTAAGTATAATCACATTGTATTATGGAATAATAGATATAAACTATTTCTATATTATTCTTCTTCTCCATCACAAAAATTTTGGTTTCTTCACCTATAAGAAACTAAGTTAAGAATCTAGAAATGAATGACCCATAATTTATACATATGCATAACAATTAAAATTAAATAATCAAGCTCAATATTGTTTATATTCATCGTGTTCAAATTGACTTATGGTATATTACATATAAAAATATTCAATATATTGCTTCACCATCCCAAAGTTTTAAATTTTTTTATCACTAAGCTAAACACATAATATATTATAGTAGATGTAAAAAATTAATTATATTTTATTTTTCTACTCCATCACAAAATGTTAGGTTTTTCGCCTTAAAAAACCAAGTTAAAAGACTATAATCCATGACATTTTTTTTATATAAAATAGGTAATAATTAAAATAAATAATCAAGCTAGAATTTATTGATACTTACCATTTTCACATTGAAGTATGATAAGTTAGATGTATATATATTCAATATGTTACTTCTCCATCACCAAATTTCACGTTTCTTCATCACAAAGACACAGAGTTAAAAGACTGTAAATGAATGACAAATAAATTATATTTACATGGGTAATCACTAAAATTAAATACTTAATCTCAATGTTATTTGTATTCAGTATAATCATATTCTATTATGATAATAGATTTAAAAAATTTCTATATTTTTATTCTTCTCCATCACCTAAAATTTTGGTTTCTTCACGTCTAAGAAACTAAGTTAAGAGACTAGAAATGAATTGCCCATAATTTATACATATGCATAACAATTCAAATTAAATAATCAAGCTCAATATTGTTTATAATCATCGTATTCACATTGACTTATGGTATATTACATATAAAAATATTCAATATTTTTCTTAACCATCCCAAAGTTTTAGATTTAATTATCACTAAGCTTAAAACATAATAGAGTGTAGTAGTTGTAAAAAACTAACTATATTTTATTTTTCTACTCCATCACAAAATCTTAGGTTTTTCCCCACTAAAAAACAAAGTTAAGAGACTATAATCCATGACATATTTTTTATATAAAACAGGTAATAATAAAAATAAGTTATCAAGCTAGAATTTATTTATATTTACCATTTTCACATCGAATTATGGTAAGTTAGATGTAAATATATTCAATATGTTACTTCTCCGTCACCAAATTTCATGTTTCTTCGTCACAAAGACACAGAGTTAAAAGACTGTAAATGAATGACAAATAAATTATATCCACATGGGTAATCGCTAAAATTAAATATTTAAGCTCAATGTTATTTGTATTAAGTATAATCACATTGTATTATGGTATAATAGATATAAACAATTTCTATATTATTCTTCTTCTCCATCACCAAAATTTTGGTTTCTTCACCTCTAAGAAACTAAGTTAAGAGACTAGAAATGAATGACCCATAATTTATACATATGCATAACAATTAAAATTAAATAATCAAGCTCAATATTGTTTATATTCATCGTGTTCAAATTGACTTATGGTATATTACATATAAAAATATTCAATATATTGCTTCACCATCCCAAAGTTTTAAATCTTTTTATCACTAAGCTAAAAACATAATATATTATAGTAGATGTAAAAAATTAATTATATTTTATTTTTCTACTCCATCACAAAATGTTAGGTTTTTCGCCTTAAAAAACCAAGTTAAAAGACTATAATCCATGACATTTTTTTTATATAAAATAGGTAATAATTAAAATAAATAATCAAGCTAGAATTTATTGATACTTACCATTTTCACATTGAAGTATGATAAGTTTGATGTATATATATTCAATATGTTACTTCTCCATCACCAAATTTCACGTTTCTTCGTAACAAAGACACAGAGTTAAAAGACTATAAATGAATGACAAATAAATTATATTTACATGGGTAATCACTAAAATTAAATACTTAATCTCAATGTTATTTGTATTCAGTATAATAATATTGTATTATGGTATAATAGATTTAAAAAATTTCTATAATTTTATTCTTCAGCATCACCAAAATTTTGGTTTCTTCACGTCTAAGAAACTAAGTTAAGAGACTAGAAATGAATTGCCCATAATTTATACATATGCATAACAATTCAAATTAAATAATCAAGCTCAATATTGTTTATAATCATCGTATTCACATTGACTTATGGTATATTACATATAAAAATATTCAATATTTTTCTTAACCATCCCAAAGTTTTAGATTTAATTATCACTAAGCTTAAAACATAATAGAGTGTAGTAGTTGTAAAAAACTAACTATATTTTATTTTTCTACTCCATCACAAAATTTTAGGTTTTTTCCCCACTAAAAAACAAAGTTAAGAGACTATAATCCATGACATATTTTTTTATATAAAACAGGTAATAATAAAAATAAGTTATCAAGCTAGAATTTATTTATATTTACCATTTTCACATCGAATTATGGTAAGTTAGATGTAAATATATTCAATATGTTACTTCTCCGTCACCAAATTTCATGTTTCTTCGTCACAAAGACACAGAGTTAAAAGACTGTAAATGAATGACAAATAAATTATATCCACATGGGTAATCGCTAAAATTAAATATTTAAGCTCAATGTTATTTGTATTAAGTATAATCACATTGTATTATGGTATAATAGATATAAACAATTTCTATATTATTCTTCTTCTCCATCACCAAAATTTTGGTTTCTTCACCTCTAAGAAACTAAGTTAAGAGACTAGAAATGAATGACCCATAATTTATACATATGCATAACAATTAAAATTAAATAATCAAGCTCAATATTGTTTATATTCATCGTGTTCAAATTGACTTATGGTATATTACATATAAAAATATTCAATATATTGCTTCACCATCCCAAAGTTTTAAATCTTTTTATCACTAAGCTAAAAACATAATATATTATAGTAGATGTAAAAAATTAATTATATTTTATTTTTCTACTCCATCACAAAATGTTAGGTTTTTCGCCTTAAAAAACCAAGTTAAAAGACTATAATCCATGACATTTTTTTTATATAAAATAGGTAATAATTAAAATAAATAATCAAGCTAGAATTTATTGATACTTACCATTTTCACATTGAAGTATGATAAGTTTGATGTATATATATTCAATATGTTACTTCTCCATCACCAAATTTCACTTTTCTTCGTAACAAAGACACAGAGTTAAAAGACTATAAATGAATGACAAATAAATTATATTTACATGGGTAATCACTAAAATTAAATACTTAATCTCAATGTTATTTGTATTCAGTATAATAATATTGTATTATGGTATAATAGATTTAAAAAATTTCTATAATTTTATTCTTCAGCATCACCAAAATTTTGGTTTCTTCACGTCTAAGAAACTAAGTTAAGAGACTAGAAATGAATGGCCCATAATTTTTACATATGCATAACAATTCAAATTAAATAATCAAGCTCAATATTGTTTATAATCATCGTATTCACATTGACTTATGGTATAATACATCAAAAAATATTCAATATTTTTCTTAACCATCCCAAAGTTTTAGATTTAATTATCACTAAGATAAAAACATAATAGAGTGTAGTAGTTGTAAAAAACTAACTATATTTTATCTTTCTACTACATCAAAAAAGTTAGGTTTTTCCCCACTAAAAAACAAAGTTAAAAGACTATAAGCCATGACATATTTTTTATATAAAACAGGTAATAATAAAAATAAGTTATCAAGCTAGAATTTATTTATATTTACCATTTTCACATTGAATTATGGTAAGTTAGATGTAAATATATTCAATATGTTTCCTCTCCATCACTAAATTTCATGTTTCTTCCTCACTAAGCCACAGAGTTAAAAGACTGTAAATGAATGACAAATAAATTATATCCACATGGGTAATCGCTAAAATTAAATATTTAAGCTCAATGTTATTTGTATTAAGTATAATCACATTGTATTATGGTATAATAGATATAAACAATTTCTATATTATTCTTCTTCTCCATCACACAAATTTTGGTTTCTTCACCTCTAAGAAACTAAGTTAAGAGACTAGAAATGAATGACCCATAATTTATACATATGAATAACAATTAAAATTAAATAATCAAGCTCAATATTGTTTATATTCATCGTGTTCAAATTGACTTATGGTATATTACATATAAAAATATTCAATATATTTCTTCACCATCCCAAAGTTTTAAATTTTTTTATCACTAAGCTAAAAACATAATATATTATAGTAAATGCAAAAAATTCATTATATTTTGTTTTTCTACTCCATCACAAAATTTTAGGTTTTTCGCCTTAAAAAACCAAGTTAAAAGACTATAATCCATGACATTTTTTTTATATAAAATAAGTAATAATTAAAATAAATAATCAAGCTAGAATTTATTGATACTTACCATTTTCACATTGAAGTATGATAAGTTAGATGTATATATATTCAATATGTTACTTCTCCGTCACCAAATTTCATGTTTCTTCGTCACAAAGACACAGAGTTAAAAGACTGTAAATGAATGACAAATAAATTATATCCACATGGGTAATCGCTAAAATTAAATATTTAAGCTCAATGTTATTTGTATTAAGTATAATCACATTGTATTATGGAATAATAGATATAAACTATTTCTATATTATTCTTCTTCTCCATCACAAAAATTTTGGTTTCTTCACCTATAAGAAACTAAGTTAAGAATCTAGAAATGAATGACCCATAATTTATACATATGCATAACAATTAAAATTAAATAATCAAGCTCAATATTGTTTATATTCATCGTGTTCAAATTGACTTATGGTATATTACATATAAAAATATTCAATATATTGCTTCACCATCCCAAAGTTTTAAATTTTTTTATCACTAAGCTAAAAACATAATATATTATAGTAGATGTAAAAAATTAATTATATTTTATTTTTCTACTCCATCACAAAATGTTAGGTTTTTCGCCTTAAAAAACCAAGTTAAAAGACTATAATCCATGACATTTTTTTTATATAAAATAGGTAATAATTAAAATAAATAATCAAGCTAGAATTTATTGATACTTACCATTTTCACATTGAAGTATGATAAGTTAGATGTATATATATTCAATATGTTACTTCTCCATCACCAAATTTCACGTTTCTTCATCACAAAGACACAGAGTTAAAAGACTGTAAATGAATGACAAATAAATTATATTTACATGGGTAATCACTAAAATTAAATACTTAATCTCAATGTTATTTGTATTCAGTATAATCATATTCTATTATGGTATAATAGATTTAAAATATTTCTATATTTTTATTCTTCTCCATCACCTAAAATTTTGGTTTCTTCACGTCTAAGAAACTAAGTTAAGAGACTAGAAATGAATGGCCCATAATTTATACATATGCATAACAATTCAAATTAAATAATCAAGCTCTATATTGTTTATAATCATTGTATTCACATTGACTTATGGTATATTACATATAAAATATTCAATATTTTCTTAACCATCCCAAAGTTTTAGATTTAATTATCACTAAGCTTAAAACATAATAGAGTGTAGTAGTTGTAAAAAACTAACTATATTTTATTTTTCTACTCCATCACAAAATTTTAGGTTTTTCCCCACTAAAAAACAAAGTTAAGAGACTATAATCCATGACATATTTTTTATATAAAACAGGTAATAATAAAAATAAGTTATCAAGCTAGAATTTATTTATATTTACCATTTTCACATCGAATTATGGTAAGTTAGATGTAAATATATTCAATATGTTACTTCTCCGTCACCAAATTTCATGTTTCTTCGTCACAAAGACACAGAGTTAAAAGACTGTAAATGAATGACAAATAAATTATATCCACATGGGTAATCGCTAAAATTAAATATTTAAGCTCAATGTTATTTGTATTAAGTATAATCACATTGTATAATGGTATAATAGATATAAACTATTTCTATATTATTCTTCTTCTCCATCACCAAAATTTTGGTTTCTTCACCTCTAAGAAACTAAGTTAAGAGACTAGAAATGAATGACCCATAATTTATACATATGCATAACAATTAAAATTAAATAATCAAGCTCAATATTGTTAATATTCATCGTGTTCAAATTGACTTATGGTATATTACATATAAAAATATTCAATATATTGCTTCACCATCCCAAAGTTTTAAATTTTTTTATCACTAAGCTAAAAACATAATATATTATAGTAGATGTAAAAAATTAATTATATTTTATTTTTCTACTCCATCACAAAATGTTAGGTTTTTCGCCTTAAAAAACCAAGTTAAAAGACTATAATCCATGACATTTTTTTTATATAAAATAGGTAATAATTAAAATAAATAATCAAGCTAGAATTTATTGATACTTACCATTTTCACATTGAAGTATGATAAGTTAGATGTATATATATTCAATATGTTACTTCTCCATCACCAAATTTCACGTTTCTTCATCACAAAGACACAGAGTTAAAAGACTGTAAATGAATGGCAAATAAATTATATTTACATGGGTAATCACTAAAATTAAATACTTAATCTCAATGTTATTTGTATTCAGTATAATCATATTCTATTATGGTATAATAGATTTAAAAAATTTCTATATTTTTATTCTTCTCCATCACCTAAAATTTTGGTTTCTTCACGTCTAAGAAACTAAGTTAAGAGACTAGAAATGAATGGCCCATAATTTATACATATGCATAACAATTAAAATTAAATAATCAAGCTCAATATTGTTTATAATCATCGTATTCACATTGACTTATGGTATATTACATATAAAAATATTCAATATTTTTCTTAACCATCCCAAAGTTTTAGATTTAATTATCACTAAGCTTAAAACATAATAGAGTGTAGTAGTTGTAAAAAACTAACTATATTTTATTTTTCTACTCCATCACAAAATTTTAGGTTTTTCCCCACTAAAAAACAAATTTAAGAGACTATAATCCATGACATATTTTTTATATAAAACAGGTAATAATAAAAATAAGTTATCAAGCTAGAATTCATTTATATTTACCATTTTCACATCGAATTATGGTAAGTTAGATGTAAATATATTCAATATGTTACTTCTCCGTCACCAAATTTCATGTTTCTTCGTCACAAAGACACAGAGTTAAAAGACTGTAAATGAATGACAAATAAATTATATCCACATGGGTAATCGCTAAAATTAAATATTTAAGCTCAATCTTATTTGTATTAAGTATAATCACATTGTATTATGGTATAATAGATATAAACTATTTCTATATTATTCTTCTTCTCCATCACCAAAATTTTGGTTTCTTCACCTCTAAGAAACTAAGTTAAAAGACTAGAAATGAATGACCCATAATTTATACATATGCATAACAATTAAAATTAAATAATCAAGCTCAATATTGTTTATATTCATCGTGTTCAAATTGACTTATGGTATATTACATATAAAAATATTCAATATATTGCTTCACCATCCCAAAGTTTTAAATTTTTTTATCACTAAGCTAAAAACATAATATATTATAGTAGATGTAAAAAATTAATTATATTTTATTTTTCTACTCCATCACAAAATGTTAGGTTTTTCGCCTTAAAAAACCAAGTTAAAAGACTATAATCCATGACATTTTTTTTATATAAAATAGGTAATAATTAAAATAAATAATCAAGCTAGAATTTATTGATACTTACCATTTTCACATTGAAGTATGATAAGTTAGATGTATATATATTCAATATGTTACTTCTCCATCACCAAATTTCATGTTTCTTCGTCACAAAGACACAGAGTTAAAAGACTGTAAATGAATGACAAATAAATTATATCCACATGGGTAATCGCTAAAATTAAATATTTAAGCTCAATGTTATTTGTATTAAGTATAATCACATTGTATTATGGTATAATAGATATAAACAATTTCTATATTATTCTTCTTCTCCATCACCAAAATTTTGGTTTCTTCACCTCTAAGAAACTAAGTTAAGAATCTTGAAATGAATGACCCATAATTTATACATATGCATAACAATTAAAATTAAATAATCAAGCTCAATATTGTTTATATTCATCGTGTTCAAATTGACTTATGGTATATTACATATAAAAATATTCAATATATTGCTTCACCATCCCAAAGTTTTAAATTTTTTTATCACTAAGCTAAAAACATAATATATTATAGTAGATGTAAAAAATTAATTATATTTTATTTTTCTACTCCATCACAAAATTTTAGGTTTTTCGCCTTAAAAAACCAAGTTAAAAGACTATAATCCATGACATTTTTTTATATAAAATAGGTAATAATTAAAATAAATAATCAAGCTAGAATTTATTGATACTTACCATTTTCACATTGAAGTATGATAAGTTAGATGTATATATATTCAATATGTTACTTCTCCATCACCAAATTTCACGTTTCTTCGTAACAAAGACACAGAGTTAAAAGACTGTAAATGAATGACAAATAAATTATATTTACATGGGTAATCACTAAAATTAAATACTTAATCTCAATGTTATTTGTATTCAGTATAATAATATTGTATTATGGTATAATAGATTTAAAAAATTTCTATAATTTTATTCTTCACCATCACCAAAATTTTGGTTTCTTCACGTCTAAGAAACTAAGTTAAGAGACTAGAAATGAATGGCCCATAATTTATACATATGCATAACAATTCAAATTAAATAATCAAGCTCAATATTGTTTATAATCATCGTATTCACATTGACTTATGGTATAATACATCAAAAAATATTCAACATTTTTCTTAACCATCCCAAAGTTTTAGATTTAATTATCACTAAGCTAAAAACATAATAGAGTGTAGTAGTTGTAAAAAACTAACTATATTTTATTTTTCTACTCCATCAAAAAAGTTTAGGTTTTTCCCCACTAAAAAACAAAGTTAAAAGACTATAAGCCATGACATATTTTTTATATAAAACAGGTAATAATAAAAATAAGTTATCAAGCTAGAATTTATTTATATTTACCATTTTCACATTGAATTATGGTAAGTTAGATGTAAATATATTCAATATGTTTCCTCTCCATCACTAAATTTCATGTTTCTTCCTCACTAAGCCACAGAGTTAAAAGACTGTAAATGAATGACAAATAAATTATATCCACATGGGTAATCGCTAAAATTAAATATTTAAGCTCAATGTTATTTGTATTAAGTATAATCACATTGTATTATGGTATAAAAGATATAAACAATTTCTATATTATTCTTCTTCTCTATCACACAAATTTTGGTTTCTTCACCTCTAAGAAACTAAGTTAAGAGACTAGAAATGAATGACCCATAATTTATACATATGAATAACAATTAAAATTAAATAATCAAGCTCAATATTGTTTATATTCATCGTGTTCAAATTGACTTATGGTATATTACATATAAAAATATTCAATATATTTCTTCACCATCCCAGAGTCTTACATTTTTTTATCACTAAGCTAAAAACATAATATATTATAGTAAATGCAAAAAATTAATTATATTTTGTTTTTCTACTCCATCACAAAATTTTAGGTTTTTCGTCTTAAAAACCCAAGTTAAAAGACTATAATCCATGACATTTTTTTATATAAAATAGGTAATAATTAAAATAAATAATCAAGCTAGAATTTATTGATACTTACCATTTTCACATTGAAGTATGATAAGTTAGATGTATATATATTCAATATGTTACTTCTCCATCACCAAATTTCATGTTTCTTCGTCACAAAGACACAGAGTTAAAAGACTGTAAATGAATGACAAATAAATTATATCCACATGGGTAATCGCTAAAATTAAATATTTAAGCTCAATGTTATTTGTATTAAGTATAATCACATTGTATTATGGTATAATAGATATAAACTATTTCTATATTATTCTTCTTCTCCATCACCAAAATTTTGGTTTCTTCACCTCTAAGAAACTAAGTTAAAAGACTAGAAATGAATGACCCATAATTTATACATATGCATAACAATTAAAATTAAATAATCAAGCTCAATATTGTTTATATTCATCGTGTTCAAATTGACTTATGGTATATTACATATAAAAATATTCAATATATTGCTTCACCATCCCAAAGTTTTAAATTTTTTTATCACTAAGCTAAAAACATAATATATTATAGTAGATGTAAAAAATTAATTATATTTCATTTTTCTACTCCATCACAAAATGTTAGGTTTTTCGCCTTAAAAAACCAAGTTAAAAGACTATAATCCATGACATTTTTTTTATATAAAATAGGTAATAATTAAAATAAATAATCAAGCTAGAATTTATTGATACTTACCATTTTCACATTGAAGTATGATAAGTTAGATGTATATATATTCAATATGTTACTTCTCCATCACCAAATTTCACGTTTCTTCGTAACAAAGACACAGAGTTAAAAGACTGTAAATGAATGACAAATAAATTATATTTACATGGGTAATCACTAAAATTAAATACTTAATCTCAATGTTATTTGTATTCAGTATAATAATATTGTATTATGGTATAATAGATTTAAAAAATTTCTATAATTTTATTCTTCACCATCACCAGAATTTTGGTTTCTTCACGTCTAAGAAACTAAGTTAAGAGAGTAGAAATGAATGGCCCATAATTTATACATATGCATAACAATTCAAATTAAATAATCAAGCTCAATATTGTTTATAATCATCGTATTCACGTTGACTTATGGTATAATACATCAAAAAATATTCAATATTTTTCTTAACCATCCCAAAGTTTTAGATTTAATTATCACTAAGCTAAAAACATAATAGAGTGTAGTAGTTGTAAAAAACTAACTATATTTTATTTTTCTACTCCATCAAAAAATTTTAGGTTTTTCCCCACTAAAAAACAAAGTTAAAAGACTATAATCCATGACATATTTTTTTATATAAAACAGGTAATAATAAAAATAAGTTATCAAGCTAGAATTTATTTATATTTACCATTTTCACATTGAATTATGGTAAGTTAGATGTAAATATATTCAATATGTTTCCTCTCCATCACTAAATTTCATGTTTCTTCCTCACTAAGCCACAGAGTTAAAAGACTGTAAATGAATGACAAATAAATTATATCCACATGGGTAATCTCTAAAATTAAATATTTAAGCTCAATGTTATGTGTATTTCACTCTAATCATATTGTATTATGGTATAATAGATTTAAAAAATTTCTATCTTTTTTTTCTTCTCCATCACCAAAATTTTGGTTACTTCACCTTTAAGAAACTAAGTAAAGAGACTACAAATGAATGACCCATAATTTATACATATGCATAACAATTAAAATTAAATAATCAAGCTCAATATTGTTTATATTCATCGTGTTCAAATTGACTTATGGTATATTACATATAAAAATATTCAATATATTGCTTCACCATCCCAAAGTTTTAAATTTTTTTATCACTAAGCTAAAAACATAATATATTATAGTAGATGTAAAAAATTAATTATATTTTATTTTTCTACTCCATCACAAAATGTTAGGTTTTTCGACTTAAAAAACCAAGTTAAAATAATCCATGACATTTTTTTATATAAAATAGGTAATAATTAAAATAAATAATCAAGCTAGAATTTATTGATACTTACCATTTTCACATTGAAGTATGATAAGTTAGATGTATATATATTCAATATGTTACTTCTCCATCACCAAATTTCACATTTCTTCGTAACAAAGACACAAAGTTAAAAGACTGTAAATGAATGACAAATAAATTATATTTACATGGGTAATCACTAAAATTAAATACTTAATCTCAATGTTATTTGTATTCAGTATAATAATATTGTATTATGGTATAATAGATTTAAAAAATTTCTGTAATTTTATTCTTCACCATCACCAAAATTTTGGTTTCTTCACGTCTAAGAAACTAAGTTAAGAGACTAGAAATGAATGGCCCATAATTTATACATATGCATAACAATTCAAATTAAATAATCAAGCTCAATATTGTTTATAATCATCGTATTCACATTGACTTATGGTATAATACATCAAAAAATATTCAATATTTTTCTTAACCATCCCAAAGTTTTAGATTTAATTATCACTAAGCTAAAAACATAATAGAGTGTAGTAGTTGTAAAAAACTAACTATATTTTATTTTTCTACTCCATCAAAAAAGTTTAGGTTTTTCCCCAATAAAAAACAAAGTTAAAAGACTATAAGCCATGACATATTTTTTATATAAAACAGGTAATAATAAAAATAAGTTATCAAACTAGAATTTATTTATATTTACCATTTTCACATTGAATTATGGTAAGTTAGATGTAAATATATTCAATATGTTTCCTCTCCATCACTAAATTTCATGTTTCTTCCTCACTAAGCCACAGAGTTAAAAGACTGTAAATGAATGACAAATAAATTATATCCACATGGGTAATCGCTAAAATTAAATATTTAAGCTCAATGTTATTTGTATTAAGTATAATCACATTGTATTATGGTATAATAGATATAAACAATTTCTATATTATTATTCTTCTCTATCACACAAATTTTGGTTTCTTCACATCTAAGAAACTAAGTTAAGAGACTAGAAATGAATGACCCATAATTTATACATATGAATAACAATTAAAATTAAATAATCAAGCTCAATATTGTTTATATTCATCGTGTTCAAATTGACTTATGGTATATTACATATAAAAATATTCAATATATTTCTTCACCATCCCAAAGTTTTAAATTTTTTTATCACTAAGCTAAAAACATAATATATTATAGTAAATGCAAAAAATTAATTATATTTTGTTTTTCTACTCCATCACAAAATTTTAGGTTTTTCGCCTTAAAAAACCAAGTTAAAAGACTATAATCCATGACATTTTTTTATATAAAATAGGTAATAATTAAAATAAATAATCAAGCTAGAATTTATTGATACTTACCATTTTCACATTGAAGTATGATAAGTTAGATGTATATATATTCAATATGTTACTTCTCCGTCACCAAATTTCATATTTCTTCGTCACAAAGACACAGAGTTAAAAGAATGTAAATGAATGGCAAATAAATTATATCCACATGGGTAATCGCTAAAATTAAATATTTAAGCTCAATGTTATTTCTATTAAGTATAATCACATTGTATTATGGTATAATAGATATAAACAATTTCTATATTATTCTTCTTCTCCATCACCAAAATTTTAGTTTCTTCACCTCTAAGAAACTAAGTTAAGAATCTAGAAATGAATGACCCATAATTTATACATATGCATAACAATTAAAATTAAATAATCAAGCTCAATATTGTTTATATTCATCGTGTTCAAATTGACTTATGGTATATAACATATAAAAATATTCAATATATTGCTTCACCATCCCAAAGTTTTAAATTTTTTTATCACTAAGCTAAAAACATAATATATTATAGTAGATGCAAAAAATTAATTATATTTTGTTTTTCTACTCCATCACAAAATTTTAGGTTTTTCGCCTTAAAAAACCAAGTTAAAAGACTATAATCCATGACATTTTTTTATATAAAATAGGTAATAATTAAAATAAATAATCAAGCTAGAATTTATTGATACTTACCATTTTCACATTGAAGTATGATAAGTTAGATGTATATATATTCAATATGTTATTTCTCCGTCACCAAATTTCATATTTCTTCGTCACAAAGACACAGAGTTAAAAGACTGTAAATGAATGGCAAATAAATTATATCCACATGGGTAATCGCTAAAATTAAATATTTAAGCTCAATGTTATTTGTATTAAGTATAATCACATTGTATTATGGTATAATAGATATAAACAATTTCTATATTATTCTTCTTCTCCATCACCAAAATTTTAGTTTCTTCACCTCTAAGAAACTAAGTTAAGAATCTAGAAATGAATGACCCATAATTTATACATATGCATAACAATTAAAATTAAATAATCAAGCTCAATATTGTTTATATTCATCGTGTTCAAATTGACTTATGGTATATAACATATAAAAATATTCAATATATTGCTTCACCATCCCAAAGTTTTAAATTTTTTTATCACTAAGCTAAAAACATAATATATTATAGTAGATGTAAAAAATTAATTATATTTTATTTTTCTACTCCATCACAAAATTTTAGGTTTTTCGCCTTAAAAAACCAAGTTAAAAGACTATAATCCATGACATTTTTTTTATATAAAATAGGTAATAATTAAAATAAATAATCAAGCTAGAATTATTGATACTTACCATTTTCACATTAAAGTATGATAAGTTAGATGTATATATATTCAATATGTTACTTCTCCATCACCAAATTTCACGTTTCTTCATCACAAAGACACAGAGTTAAAAGACTGTAAATGAATGACAAATAAATTATATTTACATGGGTAATCACTAAAATTAAATACTTAATCTCAATGTTATTTGTATTCAGTATAATCATATTCTATTACGGTATAATAGATTTAAAAAATTTCTATAATTTTATTCTTCACCATCACCAAAATTTTGGTTTCTTCACGTCTAAGAAACTAAGTTAAGAGACTAGAAATGAATGGCCCATAATTTATACATATGCATAACAATTCAAATTAAATAATCAAGCTCAATATTGTATATAATCATCGTATTCACATTGACTTATGATATAATACATCAAAAAATATTCAATATTTTTCTTAACCCTCCCAAAGTTTTAGATTTAATTATCACTAAGCTAAAAACATAATAGAGTGTAGTAGTTGTAAAAAACTAACTATATTTTATTTTTCTACTCCATCAAAAAAGTTTAGGTTTTTCCCCACTAAAAAACAAAGTTAAAAGACTATAAGCCATGACATATTTTTTATATAAAACAGGTAATAATAAAAATAAGTTATCAAGCTAGAATTTATTTATATTTACCATTTTCACATTGAATTATGGTAAGTTAGATGTAAATATATTCAATATGTTTCCTCTCCATCACCAAATTTCATGTTTCTTCGTCACTAAGCCACAGAGTTAAAAGACTGTAAATGAATGACAAATAAATTATATCCACATGGGTAATCGCTAAAATCAAATATTTAAGCTCAATGTGATTTGTATTAAGTATAATCACATTGTATAATGGTATAATAGATATAAACAATTTCTATATTATTCTTCTTCTCCATCACCAAAATTTTGGTTTCTTCACCTCTAAGAAACTAAGTTAAGAGACTAGAAATGAATGACCCATAATTTATACATATGCATAACAGTTAAAATTAAATAATCAAGCTCAATATTGTATATATTCAGCGTGTTCACATTGACTTATGGTATATTTCATATAAAAATATTCAATATATTTCTTCACCATCCCAAAGTTTTAAATTTTTTTATCACTAAGCTAAAAACATAATATATTATAGTAGTTGAAAAAATTAATTATATTTGATTTTTCTACTCCATCACAAAATTTTAGGTTTTTCGCCTTAAAAAACCAAGTTAAAAGACTATAATCCATGACATTTTTTTTATATAAAATAGGTAATAATTAAAATAAATAATCAAGCTAGAATTTTTTGATACTTACCATTTTCACATTGAATTATGATAAGTTAGATGTAAATATATTCAATATGTTTCTTATCCGTCACCAAATTACATGTTTCTTCGTCACAAAGACACACAGTTAAAAGACTGTAAATGAATGACAAGTAAATTATATATACACGGGTAATCACTAAAATTAAATTTTTAAGCTCAATGTTATGTGTATTCACTCTAATCATATTGTATTATGGTATAATAGATTTAAAAAATTTCTATCTTTTTTTTCTTCTCCATCACCAAAATTTTGGTTACTTCACCTTTAAGAAACTAAGTAAAGAGACTACAAATGAATGACCCATAATTTATACATATGCATAACAATTAAAATTAAATAATCAAGCTCAATATTGTTTATATTCATCGTGTTCAAATTGACTTATGGTATATTACATATAAAAATATTCAATATATTGCTTCACCATCCCAAAGTTTTAAATTTTTTTATCACTAAGCTAAAAACATAATATATTATAGTAGATGTAAAAAATTAATTATATTTTATTTTTCTACTCCATCACAAAATGTTAGGTTTTTCGACTTAAAAAACCAAGTTAAAATAATCCATGACATTTTTTTTATATAAAATAGGTAATAATTAAAATAAATAATCAAGCTAGAATTTATTGATACTTACCATTTTCACATTGAAGTATGATAAGTTAGATGTATATATATTCAATATGTTACTTCTCCATCACCAAATTTCACATTTCTTCGTAACAAAGACACAAAGTTAAAAGACTGTAAATGAATGACAAATAAATTATATTTACATGGGTAATCACTAAAATTAAATACTTAATCTCAATGTTATTTGTATTCAGTATAATAATATTGTATTATGGTATAATAGATTTAAAAAATTTCTGTAATTTTATTCTTCACCATCACCAAAATTTTGGTTTCTTCACGTCTAAGAAACTAAGTTAAGAGACTAGAAATGAATGGCCCATAATTTATACATATGCATAACAATTCAAATTAAATAATCAAGCTCAATATTGTTTATAATCATCGTATTCACATTGACTTATGGTATAATACATCAAAAAATATTCAATATTTTTCTTAACCATCCCAAAGTTTTAGATTTAATTATCACTAAGCTAAAAACATAATAGAGTGTAGTAGTTGTAAAAAACTAACTATATTTTATTTTTCTACTCCATCAAAAAAGTTTAGGTTTTTCCCCACTAAAAAACAAAGTTAAAAGACTATAAGCCATGACATATTTTTTATATAAAACAGGTAATAATAAAAATAAGTTATCAAACTAGAATTTATTTATATTTACCATTTTCACATTGAATTATGGTAAGTTAGATGTAAATATATTCAATATGTTTCCTCTCCATCACTAAATTTCATGTTTCTTCCTCACTAAGCCACAGAGTTAAAAGACTGTAAATGAATGACAAATAAATTATATCCACATGGGTAATCGCTAAAATTAAATATTTAAGCTCAATGTTATTTGTATTAAGTATAATCACATTGTATTATGGTATAATAGATATAAACAATTTCTATATTATTCTTCTTCTCTATCACACAAATTTTGGTTTCTTCACATCTAAGAAACTAAGTTAAGAGACTAGAAATGAATGACCCATAATTTATACATATGAATAACAATTAAAATTAAATAATCAAGCTCAATATTGTTTATATTCATCGTGTTCAAATTGACTTATGGTATATTACATATAAAAATATTCAATATATTTCTTCACCATCCCAAAGTTTTAAATTTTTTTATCACTAAGCTAAAAACATAATATATTATAGTAAATGCAAAAAATTAATTATATTTTGTTTTTCTACTCCATCACAAAATTTTAGGTTTTTCGCCTTAAAAAACCAAGTTAAAAGACTATAATCCATGACATTTTTTTATATAAAATAGGTAATAATTAAAATAAATAATCAAGCTAGAATTTATTGATACTTACCATTTTCACATTGAAGTATGATAAGTTAGATGTATATATATTCAATATGTTACTTCTCCGTCACCAAATTTCATATTTCTTCGTCACAAAGACACAGAGTTAAAAGACTGTAAATGAATGGCAAATAAATTATATCCACATGGGTAATCGCTAAAATTAAATATTTAAGCTCAATGTTATTTCTATTAAGTATAATCACATTGTATTATGGTATAATAGATATAAACAATTTCTATATTATTCTTCTTCTCCATCACCAAAATTTTAGTTTCTTCACCTCTAAGAAACTAAGTTAAGAATCTAGAAATGAATGACCCATAATTTATACATATGCATAACAATTAAAATTAAATAATCAAGCTCAATATTGTTTATATTCATCGTGTTCAAATTGACTTATGGTATATAACATATAAAAATATTCAATATATTGCTTCACCATCCCAAAGTTTTAAATTTTTTTATCACTAAGCTAAAAACATAATATATTATAGTAGATGCAAAAAATTAATTATATTTTGTTTTTCTACTCCATCACAAAATTTTAGGTTTTTCGCCTTAAAAAACCAAGTTAAAAGACTATAATCCATGACATTTTTTTATATAAAATAGGTAATAATTAAAATAAATAATCAAGCTAGAATTTATTGATACTTACCATTTTCACATTGAAGTATGATAAGTTAGATGTATATATATTCAATATGTTACTTCTCCGTCACCAAATTTCATATTTCTTCGTCACAAAGACACAGAGTTAAAAGACTGTAAATGAATGGCAAATAAATTATATCCACATGGGTAATCGCTAAAATTAAATATTTAAGCTCAATGTTATTTGTATTAAGTATAATCACATTGTATTATGGTATAATAGATATAAACAATTTCTATATTATTCTTCTTCTCCATCACCAAAATTTTAGTTTCTTCACCTCTAAGAAACTAAGTTAAGAATCTAGAAATGAATGACCCATAATTTATACATATGCATAACAATTAAAATTAAATAATCAAGCTCAATATTGTTTATATTCATCGTGTTCAAATTGACTTATGGTATATAACATATAAAAATATTCAATATATTGCTTCACCATCCCAAAGTTTTAAATTTTTTTATCACTAAGCTAAAAACATAATATATTATAGTAGATGCAAAAAATTAATTATATTTTGTTTTTCTACTCCATCACAAAATTTTAGGTTTTTCGCCTTAAAAAACCAAGTTAAAAGACTATAATCCATGACATTTTTTTATATAAAATAGGTAATAATTAAAATAAATAATCAAGCTAGAATTTATTGATACTTACCATTTTCACATTGAAGTATGATAAGTTAGATGTATATATATTCAATATGTTACTTCTCCGTCACCAAATTTCATATTTCTTCGTCACAAAGACACAGAGTTAAAAGACTGTAAATGAATGGCAAATAAATTATATCCACATGGGTAATCGCTAAAATTAAATATTTAAGCTCAATGTTATTTGTATTAAGTATAATCACATTGTATTATGGTATAATAGATATAAACAATTTCTATATTATTCTTCTTCTCCATCACCAAAATTTTAGTTTCTTCACCTCTAAGAAACTAAGTTAAGAATCTAGAAATGAATGACCCATAATTTATACATATGCATAACAATTAAAATTAAATAATCAAGCTCAATATTGTTTATATTCATCGTGTTCAAATTGACTTATGGTATATTACATATAAAAATATTCAATATATTGCTTCACCATCCCAAAGTTTTAAATTTTTTTATCACTAAGCTAAAAACATAATATATTATAGTAGATGTAAAAAATTAATTATATTTTATTTTTCTACTCCATCACAAAATTTTAGGTTTTTCGCCTTAAAAAACCAAGTTAAAAGACTATAATCCATGACATTTTTTTTTTATATAAAATAGGTAATAATTAAAATAAATAATCAAGCTAGAATTATTGATACTTACCATTTTCACATTGAAGTATGATAAGTTAGATGTATATATATTCAATATGTTACTTCTCCATCACCAAATTTCACGTTTCTTCATCACAAAGACACAGAGTTAAAAGACTGTAAATGAATGACAAATAAATTATATTTACATGGGTAATCACTAAAATTAAATACTTAATCTCAATGTTATTTGTATTCAGTAT
This sequence comes from Lathyrus sativus, assembly GCA_963859935.3. Classification (NCBI taxonomy): domain Eukaryota; kingdom Viridiplantae; phylum Streptophyta; class Magnoliopsida; order Fabales; family Fabaceae; genus Lathyrus; species Lathyrus sativus. Next base: position 8,880 of record CAWUDS030004715.1, on the reverse strand, counting down.
AATCATATTCTATTACGGTATAATAGATTTAAAAAATTTCTATAATTTTATTCTTCACCATCACCAAAATTTTGGTTTCTTCACGTCTAAGAAACTAAGTTAAGAGACTAGAAATGAATGGCCCATAATTTATACATATGCATAACAATTCAAATTAAATAATCAAGCTCAATATTGTATATAATCATCGTATTCACATTGACTTATGATATAATACATCAAAAAATATTCAATATTTTTCTTAACCCTCCCAAAGTTTTAGATTTAATTATCACTAAGCTAAAAACATAATAGAGTGTAGTAGTTGTAAAAAACTAACTATATTTTATTTTTCTACTCCATCAAAAAAGTTTAGGTTTTTTCCCCACTAAAAAACAAAGTTAAAAGACTATAAGCCATGACATATTTTTTATATAAAACAGGTAATAATAAAAATAAGTTATCAAGCTAGAATTTATTTATATTTACCATTTTCACATTGAATTATGGTAAGTTAGATGTAAATATATTCAATATGTTTCCTCTCCATCACTAAATTTCATGTTTCTTCCTCACTAAGCCACAGAGTTAAAAGACTATAAATGAATGACAAATAAATTATATCCACATGTGTAATCGCTAAAATTAAATATTTAAGCTCAATGTTATTTGTATTAAGTATAATCACATTGTATTATGGTATAAAAGATATAAACAATTTCTATATTATTCTTCTTCTCTATCACACAAATTTTGGTTTCTTCACCTCTAAGAAACTAAGTTAAGAGACTAGAAATAAATGCCCCATAATTTATACATATGAATAACAATTAAAATTAAATAATCAAGCTCAATATTGTTTATATTCATCGTGTTCAAATTGACTTATGGTATATTACATATAAAAATATTCAATATATTTCTTCACCATCCCAAAGTTTTACATTTTTTTATCACTAAGCTAAAAACATAATATATTATAGTAAATGCAAAAAAATTAATTATATTTTGTTTTTCTACTCCATCACAAAATTTTAGGTTTTTCGCCTTAAAAAACCAAGTTAAAAGACTATAATCCATGACATTTTTTATATAAAATAGGTAATAATTAAAATAAATAATCAAGCTAGAATTTATTGATACTTACCATTTTCACATTGAAGTATGATAAGTTAGATGTATATATATTCAATATGTTACTTCTCCGTCACCAAATTTCATATTTCTTCGTCACAAAGACACAGAGTTAAAAGACTATAAATGAATGGCAAATAAATTATATCCACATGGGTAATCGCTAAAATTAAATATTTAAGCTCAATGTTATTTGTATTAAGTATAATCACATTGTATTATGGTATAATAGATATAAACAATTTCTATATTATTCTTCTTCTCCATCACAAAAATTTTAGTTTCTTCACCTCTAAGAAACTAAGTTAAGAATCTAGAAATGAATGACCCATAATTTATACATATGCATAACAATTAAAATTAAATAATCAAGCTCAATATTGTTTATATTCATCGTGTTCAAATTGACTTATGGTATATTACATATAAAAATATTCAATATATTGCTTCACCATCCCAAAGTTTTAAATTTTTTTATCACTAAGCTAAAAACATAATATATTATAGTAGATGTAAAAAATTAATTATATTTTATTTTTCTACTCCATCACAAAATTTTAGGTTTTTCGCCTTAAAAAACCATGTTAAAAGACTATAATCCATGACATTTTTTTTATATAAAATAGGTAATAATTAAAATAAATAATCAAGCTAGAATTTATTGATACTTACCATTTTCACATTGAAGTATAATAAGTTATATGTATATATATTCAATATGTTACTTCTCCATCACCAAATTTCACGTTTCTTCATCACAAAGACACAGAGTTAAAAGACTGTAAATGAATGACAAATAAATTATATCCACATGGGTAATCTCTAAAATTAAATATTTAAGCTCAATGTTATTTGTATTAAGTATAATCACATTGTATTATGGTATAATATATATAAACTATTTCTATATTATTCTTCTTCTCCATCACCAAAATTTTGGTTTCTTCACGTCTAAGAAACTAAGTTAAGAGACTAGAAATGAATGGCCCATAATTTATACATATGCATAACAATTCAAATTAAATAATCAAGCTCAATATTGTTTATAATCATCGTATTCACATTGACTTATGGTATAATACATCAAAAAATATTCAATATTTTTCTTAACCATCCCAAAGTTTTAGATTTAATTATCACTAAGCTAAAAACATAATAGAGTGTAGTAGTTGTAAAAAACTAACTATATTTTATTTTTCTACTCCATCAAAAAAGTTTAGGTTTTTCCCCACTAAAAAACAAAGTTAAAAGACTATAAGCCATGACATATTTTTTATATAAAACAGGTAATAATAAAAATAAGTTATCAAACTAGAATTTATTTATATTTACCATTTTCACATTGAATTATGGTAAGTTAGATGTAAATATATTCAATATGTTTCCTCTCCATCACTAAATTTCATGTTTCTTCCTCACTAAGCCACAGAGTTAAAAGACTGTAAATGAATGACAAATAAATTATATCCACATGGGTAATCGCTAAAATTAAATATTTAAGCTCAATGTTATTTGTATTAAGTATAATCACATTGTATTATGGTATAATAGATATAAACAATTTCTATATTATTCTTCTTCTCTATCACACAAATTTTGGTTTCTTCACATCTAAGAAACTAAGTTAAGAGACTAGAAATGAATGACCCATAATTTATACATATGAATAACAATTAAAATTAAATAATCAAGCTCAATATTGTTTATATTCATCGTGTTCAAATTGACTTATGGTATATTACATATAAAAATATTCAATATATTTCTTCACCATCCCAAAGTTTTAAATTTTTTTATCACTAAGCTAAAAACATAATATATTATAGTAAATGCAAAAAATTAATTATATTTTGTTTTTCTACTCCATCACAAAAATTTTAGGTTTTTCGCCTTAAAAAACCAAGTTAAAAGACTATAATCCATGACATTTTTTTATATAAAATAGGTAATAATTAAAATAAATAATCAAGCTAGAATTTATTGATACTTACCATTTTCACATTGAAGTATGATAAGTTAGATGTATATATATTCAATATGTTACTTCTCCGTCACCAAATTTCATATTTCTTCGTCACAAAGACACAGAGTTAAAAGACTGTAAATGAATGGCAAATAAATTATATCCACATGGGTAATCGCTAAAATTAAATATTTAAGCTCAATGTTATTTGTATTAAGTATAATCACATTGTATTATGGTATAATAGACATAAATAATTTCTATATTATTCTTCTTCTCCATCACCAAAATTTTGGTTTCTTCACCTCTAAGAAACTAAGTTAAGAATCTAGAAATGAATGACCCATAATTTTATACATATGCATAACAATTAAAATTAAATAATCAAGCTCAATATTGTTTATATTCATCGTGTTCAAATTGACTTATGGTGTATTACATATAAAAATATTTAATATATTGCTTCACCATCCCAAAGTTTTAAATTTTTTTATCACTAAGCTAAAAACATAATATATTATAGTAGATGTAAAAAATTAATTATATTTTATTTTTCTACTCCATCACAAAATTTTAGGTTTTTCGCCTTAAAAAACCAAGTTAAAAGACTATAATCCATGACATTTTTTTTATATAAAATAGGTAATAATTAAAATAAATAATCAAGCTAGAATTTATTGATACTTACCATTTTCACATTGAAGTATGATAAGTTAGATATATATATATTCAATATGTTACTTCTCCATCACCAAATTTCACGTTTCTTCATCACAAAGACACAGAGTTAAAAGACTGTAAATGAATGACAAATAAATTATATCCACATGGGTAATCTCTAAAATTAAATATTTAAGCTCAATGTTATTTGTATTAAGTATAATCACATTGTATTATGGTATAATATATATAAACTATTTCTATATTATTCTTCTTCTCCATCACCAAAATTTTGGTTTCTTCACGTCTAAGAAACTAAGTTAAGAGACTAGAAATGAATGGCCCATAATTTATACATATGCATAACAATTCAAATTAAATAATCAAGCTCAATATTGTTTATAATCATCGTATTCACATTGACTTATGGTATAATACATCAAAAAATATTCAATATTTTTCTTAACCATCCCAAAGTTCTAGATTTAATTATCACTAAGCTAAAAACATAATAGAGTGTAGTAGTTGTAAAAAACTAACTATATTTTATTTTTCTACTCCATCAAAAAAGTTTAGGTTTTTCCCCACTAAAAAACAAAGTTAAAAGACTATAAGCCATGACATATTTTTTTATATAAAACAGGTAATAATAAAAATAAGTTATCAAACTAGAATTTATTTATATTTACCATTTTCACATTGAATTATGGTAAGTTAGATGTAAATATATTCAATATGTTTCCTCTCCATCACTAAATTTCATGTTTCTTCCTCACTAAGCCACAGAGTTAAAAGACTGTAAATGAATGACAAATAAATTATATCCACATGGGTAATCGCTAAAATTAAATATTTAAGCTCAATGTTATTTGTATTAAGTATAATCACATTGTATTATGGTATAATAGATATAAACAATTTCTATATTATTCTTCTTCTCTATCACACAAATTTTGGTTTCTTCACATCTAAGAAACTAAGTTAAGAGACTAGAAATGAATGACCCATAATTTATACATATGAATAACAATTAAAATTAAATAATCAAGCTCAATATTGTTTATATTCATCGTGTTCAAATTGACTTTATGGTATATTACATATAAAAATATTCAATATATTTCTTCACCATCCCAAAGTTTTAAATTTTTTTATCACTAAGCTAAAAACATAATATATTATAGTAAATGCAAAAAATTAATTATATTTTGTTTTTCTACTCCATCACAAAATTTTAGGTTTTTCGCCTTAAAAAACCAAGTTAAAAGACTATAATCCATGACATTTTTTTATATAAAATAGGTAATAATTAAAATAAATAATCAAGCTAGAATTTATTGATACTTACCATTTTCACATTGAAGTATGATAAGTTAGATGTATATATATTCAATATGTTACTTCTCCGTCACCAAATTTCATATTTCTTCGTCACAAAGACACAGAGTTAAAAGACTGTAAATGAATGGCAAATAAATTATATCCACATGGGTAATCGCTAAAATTAAATATTTAAGCTCAATGTTATTTGTATTAAGTATAATCACATTGTATTATGGTATAATAGACATAAATAATTTCTATATTATTCTTCTTCTCCATCACCAAAATTTTGGTTTCTTCACCTCTAAGAAACTAAGTTAAGAATCTAGAAATGAATGACCCATAATTTATACATATGCATAACAATTAAAATTAAATAATCAAGCTCAATATTGTTTATATTCATCGTGTTCAAATTGACTTATGGTGTATTACATATAAAAATATTTAATATATTGCTTCACCATCCCAAAGTTTTAAATTTTTTTATCACTAAGCTAAAAACATAATATATTATAGTAGATGTAAAAAATTAATTATATTTTATTTTTCTACTCCATCACAAAATTTTAGGTTTTTCGCCTTAAAAAACCAAGTTAAAAGACTATAATCCATGACATTTTTTTTATATAAAATAGGTAATAATTAAAATAAATAATCAAGCTAGAATTTATTGATACTTACCATTTTCACATTGAAGTATGATAAGTTAGATGTATATATATTCAATATGTTACTTCTCCATCACCAAATTTCACGTTTCTTCGTAACAAAGACACAGAGTTAAAAGACTGTAAATGAATGACAAATAAATTATATTTACATGAGTAATCACTAAAATTAAATACTTAATCTCAATGTTATTTGTATTCAGTATAATAATATTGTATTATGGTATAATAGATTTAAAAAATTTCTATAATTTTATTCTTCACCATCACCAAAATTTTGGTTTCTTCACGTCTAAGAAACTAAGTTAAGAGACTAGAAATGAATGGCCCATAATTTATACATATGCATAACAATTCAAATTAAATAATCAAGCTCAATATTGTTTATAATCATCGTATTCACGTTGACTTATGGTATCATACATTAAAAAAATATTCAATATTTTTCTTAACCATCCCAAAGTTTTAGATTTAATTATCACTAAGCTAAAAACATAATAGAGTGTAGTAGTTGTAAAAAACTAACTATATTTTATTTTTCTACTCCATCAAAAAATTTTAGGTTTTTCCCCACTAAAAAACAAAGTTAAAAGACTATAATCCATGACATATTTTTTATATAAAACAGGTAATAATAAAAATAAGTTATCAAGCTAGAATTTATTTATATTTACCATTTTTCACATTGAATTATGGTAAGTTAGATGTAAATATATTCAATATGTTTCCTCTCCATCACTAAATTTCATGTTTCTTCCTCACTAAGCCACAGAGTTAAAAGACTGTAAATGAATGACAAATAAATTATATCCACATGGGTAATCTCTAAAATTAAATATTTAAGCTCAATGTGATTTGTATTAATTATAATCACATTGTATTATGGTATAATAGATATAAACAATTTCTATATTATTCTTCTTCTCCATCACCAAAATTTTGGTTTCTTCACCTCTAAGAAACTAAGTTAAGAATCTAGAAATGAATGACCCATAATTTATACATATGCATAACAATTAAAATTAAATAATCAAGCACAATATTGTTTATATTCATCGTGTTCAAATTGACTTATGGTATATTACATATAAAAATATTCAATATATTGCTTCACCATCCCAAAGTTTTAAATTTTTTTATCACTAAGCTAAAAACATAATATATTATAGTAGATGCAAAAAATTAATTATATTTTATTTTTCTACTCCATCACAAAATTTTAGGTTTTTCGCCTTAAAAAACCAAGTTAAAAGACTATAATCCATGACATTTTTTTATATAAAATAGGTAATAATTAAAATAAATAATCAAGCTAGAATTTATTGATACTTACCATTTTCACATTGAAGTATGATAAGTTAGATGAATATATATTCAATATGTTACTTCTCCGTCACCAGATTTCATGTTTCTTCGTCACAAAGACACAGAGTTAAAAGACTGTAAATGAATGGAAAATAAATTATATCCACATGGGTAATCGCTAAAATTAAATATTTAATCTCAATGTTATTTGTATTAAGTATAATCACATTGTATTATGGTATAATAGATATAAACAATATCTATATTATTCTTCTTCTCCATCACCAAAATTTTGGTTTCTTCACCTCTAAGAAACTAAGTTAAGAATCTAGAAATGAATGACCCATAATTTATACATATGCATAACAATTAAAATTAAATAATCAAGCTCAATATTGTTTATATTCATCGTGTTCAAATTGACTTATGGTATATTACATATAAAAATATTCAATATATTGCTTCACCATCCCAGAGTTTTAAATTTTTTTATCACTAAGCTAAAAACATAATATATTATAGTAGATGTAAAAAATTAATTATATTTTATTTTTCTACTCCATCACAAAATTTTAGGTTTTTCGCCTTAAAAAACCAAGTTAAAAGACTATAATCCATGACATTTTTTTATATAAAATAGGTAATAATTAAAATAAATAATCAAGCTAGAATTTATTGATACTTACCATTTTCACATTGAAGTATGATAAGTTAGATGTATATATATTCAATATGTTACTTCTCCATCACCAAATTTCACGTTTCTTCGTAACAAAGACACAGAGTTAAAAGACTGTAAATGAATGACAAATAAATTATATTTACATGGGTAATCACTAAAATTAAATACTTAATCTCAATGTTATTTGTATTCAGTATAATAATATTGTATTATGGTATAATAGATTTAAAAAATTTCTATAATTTTATTCTTCACCATCACCAAAATTTTGGTTTCTTCACGTCTAAGAAACTAAGTTAAGAGACTAGAAATGAATGGCCCATAATTTATACATATGCATAACAATTCAAATTAAATAATCAAGCTCAATATTGTTTATAATCATCGTATTCACGTTGACTTATGGTATAATACATTAAAAAAATATTCAATATTCTTCTTAACCATCCCAAAGTTTTAGATTTAATTATCACTAAGCTAAAAACATAATAGAGTGTAGTAGTTGTAAAAAACTAACTATATTTTATTTTTCTACTCCATCACAAAATTTAGGTTTTTCCCCACTAAAAAACAAAGTTAAAAGACTATAATCCATGACATATTTTTTTATATAAAACAGGTAATAATAAAAATAAGTTATCAAGCTAGAATTTATTTATATTTACCATTTTCACATTGAATTATGGTAAGTTAGATGTAAATATATTCAATATGTTTCCTCTCCATCACTAAATTTCATGTTTCTTCCTCACTAAGCCACAGAGTTAAAAGACTGTAAATGAATGACAAATAAATTATATCCACATGGGTAATCTCTAAAATTAAATATTTAAGCTCAATGTGATTTGTATTAATTATAATCACATTGTATTATGGTATAATAGATATAAACAATTTCTATATTATTCTTCTTCTCCATCACCAAAATTTTGGTTTCTTCACCTCTAAGAAACTAAGTTAAGAATCTAGAAATGAATGACCCATAATTTATACATATGCATAACAATTAAAATTAAATAATCAAGCACAATATTGTTTATATTCATCGTGTTCAAATTGACTTATGGTATATTACATATAAAAATATTCAATATATTGCTTCACCATCCCAAAGTTTTAAATTTTTTTATCACTAAGCTAAAAACATAATATACTATAGTAGA